>PYHW01010717.1:9573369-9588300 GCA_013186435.1 Turdus rufiventris
GCCTCCACTGCTTCCTCAGCCTCCTGCAGCCGCTGGGCCAGCTTCTTCCTGCCATGGGAGAAAACCTGGCTGAGGTGACCCATGGACCAAATGGGTCAACTCAAACCTTCTTCCACTCACTGGTTGGCTGAGGCTCTGCTCTGGATCCCCTCTACCATCTCCAGATTCATATATATTCGCCAGATCCTTTTACTGTGGAAGAGTCTCCACTCTCCTCTGCCCCATAGAAGCTCCCTTCATGGGGAGATGACTCACTTGGCCTCCTCCAGCTCCTCAGTGCGCTGGATAGCATCTGTCTCATACTTGGTCCTCCACTGTGCCACCTCAGAATTGGCCTTGGAGAGCGATCGCTGGAGCTCAGCTTTGGCCTCTGTCTCCTCCTCATACTGCTCCCTCAGAAGGTCACAGTCATGGCGGGCTGACTGGAGGGCATGGGCCAGTGCATTCTTGGCCTGGGAGGGAGAGGCAAGGAGAAGGTGAACTTGAGCTATGTGTAGGTCCTCAAACTCAGTAAGCACTGATATTTCTCAACCAAATCATCTCTAGGTCATCCCAAACAAATTTTGCACATCTAGACCCTAAGAGATCTAAAGATGGCTGTCTCTAGTCTGGCTTTGACTTCTCCTCATTCAATGCCACCCAACCACCCACAGGTTAACCCAGCTGACTCAGAACTGACCTGCTCAGCACAACTTCTCAGCTGTTAGACCAATGCAACCCAACTCAACCACTCTTAGATGCAGCCACCCCACTGAAACTGGCCTGAACTTGACTTCCATTTGGTGCTACCACCATGAGGGTGAAGGACTCCTTGTCTTGCAGCCCTCCTGGAAACCTTATCAGCCATCCCACAAACCTCACCTTCATCTCCTCCTCCAGCTGCCTCTTCAAGTCCTCCATTTGCTGGGTGTACGACTGCTTGCCCCTAGTTAACTGAGAGACAAGGGCCTCCTTTTCCTCCAGCTGACGCGACAGTTCTCCTGCAGAGGTAGGGTAGGTTTTCAAGGGTATGGCAGATATGGAAGATGTGGGGCCGGGGCTGAGGATGTGGGGTGGGGGGGTTCCCACCATTCTCAGTCTGCAGCTTGGCCCGTTGGGTGCTGGTGTCATTCAGGACCCGTTGTGTCTCCTCCAGCTTGGCCCGGTGTTCAGCTGCCTGGTCCTCCATGGTGCGGGAGATCTTCTCCATGCCCACCTTGGAGGAGGAAAGTATGGAGGGAAGGAATGAAGCAGGAGAATGATGCCCATGGTGGAGATAAGATGTCCACCTTGGCCTCCTTCTACCTTGGCCTTTATCAGTTGCTCCATGTTAGAGCTGAGGTCATCCAGCTCTAACTTGAGCTCACTCTTCTCCTTCTCCAGCTTCTGCTTGACGCGCTGTAAGTTGTCTATTTGTTCGCTGAGCTCGGCCACACTGTCGGCGTGCTTCTTGCGCAGTGCAGCAGCCGTGGCCTCGTGCTGCAACGTGGCCTCCTCCAGATCCCGCCGCATCTTCTGGAACTCTGCCTCCCGCTTCTTATTGAGCTCGATCTGCACTGATGTGACACCACCTGCTTCCTCCAGCCGCTCACTGATCTCCTCCAGCTCCCTTGACAGGTCTGAGCGCAGCTTCTCCACCTTGGCTCTACCTGTCCTCTCTGCTTCCAACTCCTCCTCCAGCTCCTCGATCCGCGCCTGTTCTCCAGGGATTGAGTTGCTGTCAGCAAACTTGGCTCCCCCCAACTCTTCCACTCAACTCAATTTAGCTCTTTTCAACCCAACTCACCCCAATAAGCTGAAAACTCTTCAGCTCGTCCCAGACATCTGAACATTTGTCAACTAACTGGAAACTCCTAAACTCAGTCTAACCAGATAGAGACTCTTCACCTCAACCCGACCAACCAGAGGCTCTCCAGTCCAACCCAAATAAGCAGAAAATAGATCCCTCACCTGCAGCTCTTTCAGCTTCTTCTGGAGCTGCAGACCCAGAGCCTGCTCATCCTCAATCTTGCTGTTCTGCTGGTTGATCTCAAACTCCTTCCTGCAAATGAAAGTTAATAGTGAAGTTCCTGCTCTTGCCCCTGACCAGTTTAGACTGGGGAAAGAGGTCCATCTTTACTTCTTAAGCTTCTCCTCCAGCTGCTGCTTGTCATTCTCCAGGTCCATGATGTTCTCCTGGGTCAGCTTCAAGTCACCTTCCAGCTTCCTTTTGGCACGTTCCAGGTCCATACGGACCTTCTTCTCCTGTTCCAGGGAGCCTTCGAGCTGTGTGGAAACATGGAAATGGGGAGAAACCTCCGTTTTCCATCATATCTGCCCTGGAAATCTCCTCAGCATTACCCATGATGGGACTAGACCACACTCACATCATCCACTTGCTGTTCCATCTTGACTTTGGCCTTTGTCAGGGTGTTGACTTTGTCTTCCTCTGCCTGCAGGTCATCCAGCGTCTGCTGGTGGGATTCTTGCAGGGCCTTCTTTTCCTTCGTTAGCTTGGCAATGGTTTCATCCAGCCCAGCCATCTCCTCTGTGAGGTTCTTGACCTGAAGGAGGAGAAACACTAGGCCTCCAGTCTGGTACTCTGGTAGAGCAAAGTTGAGTGACACTACTGATGTACTTGGCCAATTAAGCCATTGAAGTGGTAGAGAACCCAAAGGATATTGAGTCTTCATGTAGCCCAGATCAACTAGCCTTGAATCTCCTCAACCCAACATAACCAGGTTGTGTTGACCCAAATCCCCTCAACTTAAGGTCAAGGCCGCTCTTTACCCTCACCTTGTTCTCAGTGGCATGTTTCTCTTTCTCCACCTTGGCCAGAGTCAGCTCTAGATCATCAATATCCTTTTTCAGCTCTGAACACTCATCCTCCAGCTTTCTCTTCCTAGCTGTCAGCTCTGCATTCATCTCTTCTTCATCCTCCAGTCGCTCTGTCAGCTCCTTCACCTTGGCCTCCAGCTGGATTTTGTTCTTGATCAGCTGGTCACAGCGCTCCTCAGCATCATTGAGGTTGTCCTGCTCCTGTATTGGAGTGGTAGGTGAAATAGAGTGACCCTGGAGAGGTACTGGTCACCCCTTGACATGATTCTGGGGGGCAGTCTCACTCACAGCCTGCACTTGGAGCTGAAGGTCATTCTTCTCCTGCAGCATGGAGACCATCTTCTCCTCCAGCTCTTTGCGCCGGGTCTCTGACTTCTCCAGGGCCTCCTTCAGTCGCCCAAACTCTTCCTTCATGTTCTGAAGCAAAGCCCAGGAGACTAGTAGCTACATCCAATCCCTTCCATCTATCAGCCCCACCCAACATATTTTGGATTCCAAGCTGTCCGCCTTATCACCTCCTCCCACCTGCATCTCCTTCTCTGTCTCAGCACTCTTCAACAAGGGCTTGATCTTGAAGTAGAGCTTCATCCACGGCCAGTTCTTCACCCCCATGAAGGCCCTGATGTTCCACTGGATCACCAACAGTGAGTCCCTAGAATGGTGACACAGATGCCACTACACCACAAATCTGGTGACCCAGCAGAGGACCCTTCTCAAGGAGAAAACTGTTCCCCTCTCACCGGCGCTCCAGGATCTTCTTGAACTCAATGCGCATGAGCTGCCCTCGGGCCTGAGCCTGGATGCGGGTGATGATGCGGGAGAGGCGCTCATCCCGCATCTCCTCCAGAAGTCCCAGCAGCCCAGCTTTGAAGAAGACCTGATGGAGGAAGGAGGCAAGTGAGAGGGTGGATTGCTTGGGAAGGGTTTGTGAATGGGTTGTTGGGGGAATGAAGCAATGTATGTTGGGATGGATAGGCAGTTGGACACATCAGTGGCGAAAGGAGCTAAGAAGAAAGGTTCCTCCTTTCAGATTGTCTCAGCCCTGCATCGGGTGAGGGACCTACATAGCGGACCCACTATGGGGTGCTAGGACGATGGAGACACCATGTGCCCTTACCTTGGTGTGCCCAAATTTGTACTGGTTGTGGTCAATGTCAATGGATCCCAGGAGCTTTTCAGCACCCTTGCGACTGTCAATGAACTGTCCCTCAGGGATAGCAGCAGGGTTCAGGATGCGGTACCTGGTGACCATAGAGGACATGAAAACCCTGAGGTCAGCCCCAGTCAAGTTGTCCACCACTTCCCCATATCTCTATGCCTACCTCTGACGGAAGTCCCCATAAAGGATGCGGTTAGGGAAGCCCTTGCGGCAGATGCGGATGCCCTCTAGCACCCCGTTGCAGCGCAGCTGATGCATTACCAAGGGATTGTCCATCACACCTGGCAGTGGGTTAGAGGGGTGGTGTCAGCCACAAGCCACACCCACCACCCTCTTCCCTGCCCTCAGCTTTGCTCACCCGGCTCCTTCCGCTCATTGGGGATGATGCAGCGGACAAAGTGAGGATGAGTAGTCTTGAGGTTGGCCATCAGCTTGTTGAGGTTCTCCTGTTGAGGAGGGAGGAAGGAAGATGCTGACTAATGAGAGAGCAAGAGAGGGTCTGTGGGTCTGAAGGGGTGATCCACCACTCAGGAGGTTGTACTCCTACTGCCCCATAGTGGATCCGCTATGTAGGTCCCTCACCCGATGCAGGGCTGAGACAGTCTGAAAGGAGGAACCTTTCTTCTTAGCTCCTTTTGCCTTCCCTCCATCAGCACCTGGAGAGAAGAGGGGTAGGGTAACACAGAAAAGAGGATGACTAGTGGACAGTATTCTTCTCCATCAACTCATTCTTCCATCACCCCACTATCCATTCACCCACCAGCATCTGTCCCAGCATAGTTGGAGAAGAGGTTGGCCAAGAGCTTCAGGGCTGATTTCTGGTAGAGCCCCACCACTGTCTCATTGAGGGGGTCCTTGTTCTTCTGCAGCCACCCAATGATGTTGTAGTCCACTGTGCCAGCATAGTGGACAAGAGAGAAATGGGCCTCTGGCTTCCCCTTCACATTCCGTGGCTTCCCAAAGTTGGCTGATTTGCCCAGATGATTATCAAAGAGCTTGGCCTTGAAGGTCATATCTGAGGCTTTGGGAAACATGCACTCCTCCTCCAGGATGGACATGATCCCCATGGGCTAGGAAGAAAAATGGTGATGGAGGACATCAAGCACAACCCAGCTGACCAACTTTGGGGTCCCCAACTGAAAGCGCCCTTTTCCAGAAGTCCCTTCACCCCCCACAAGACCCTATGGGAGGTGGTACCTTCTCAATGAGGTCAATGCAGGCCTGGAGGTCCATGCCAAAGTCAATGAACTCCCACTCAATGCCCTCCTTCTTGTATTCCTCCTGTTCCAGCACGAACATATGGTGGTTGAAAAACTGCTGCAGCTTCTCATTAGTGAAGTTGATGCAGAGCTGCTCAAAGCTATTGAACTGGGGAAGGAGACACGAGATGGTCAATGGGGTTAACTGGATCAACTCAACACCCAACAGAATGCCTGATGAGACCCATAGGTGAACCTGAGCCCCAGTTGGGTCAACAGAACACCCAGTAGTATCAATGAGGTCAACTCAACACCCAAGAAGGCCCAAAGAGGTCAAGTTTCCAGAAGAACTCAACATAAAGCTTCAGAAGATCATCTCAACACCCAACTGAATCAACCCAACCCCTGAGAAGACAAATACCCTGTCACTCCCTCAGTCCTCACATCAAAGATCTCAAATCCAGCAATGTCCAGCACACCAATGAAGTACTGCCTTGGCTGCTTGGTGTCCAGAGAGTTGTTGATCCTCACCACCATCCAGTTGAACATCTTCTCATATACAGCCTTGGCCAAGGCCCCAATGGAGTAGTATACCTGCTGGACATTCTGCCCCTTGGTGACATATTCATTGCCCACCTTCACCCGGGGGTGACACAACCCCTTGAGAAGGTCAGCTGAGTTCAACCCCATCAAGTAGGCTGACTTGTCAGCATCTGCAGAATGTCAAGAAGAAGGCATGCTGTGAGATTTCACTTAATCTGGTCACCCCAAGACCGATGTTATCTTGTACCCACTCACCTTCAGTACCGTCTGGTTCTGCCTGCTCTTCCCGTTGTTTCTGCTTGAACTTCATGTTGCCAAAGTGCATGATGGCACCCGTCAGCTTGTAGACACCAGCCTTCTCCTCAACTGTGAAGCCCAGGACATCAAAAGCGCTCTGGGTAGTAGATAGAGTGGGATGGGAGAGGGCCATGCCACTATCCATCATCATGGCTCTCTGCTGGCCACCCTTTGTGTCCCTCTTCCCTTCCAGCTCATCAACTCCTTCATCCATATGTGGACTCATCCACCCAAGTACTCACTCATTGTGAATTCTCCCATCAATCCATCCATCTGAGGAGTCATATATCCATGGATCTATCTGGCCATCCATCCGTAGATCCATCCATCCATCCATCCATCCATCCATCCGTCTGAGGACTACATCCATTCACCTATCCATGGACTCTTCTAACCATGGATCCAACCATCCAACTATCCATCATCCATGCATCCATCCATCAACTCATCCATTTATGGAGTCATTGATCCATGGGCTCATCCATTCACCATTAACTCCATCAATTCATCCATGGACTCATCCAGCTGTTTGAGGACTTGTTCACCCATGACACATCTGTCCACCTAAGTATTCCCACACCTGTTTTTATTTCTACCCACAACCTCCTCCACCCCCTGTGTCCTGTCCTACCTTCTGTCCCTCACCCCACTTCACCAATCCACCATCTTCTACCCTTCCTCCTCCACCTCTCATCCCTATATTCCTTCTCTCCTCCACCCATCCATCTTCTACTATCTCAACCATCCACCTGGCACTTCACCTTCAATTCATCATTGGGATTTCCACCTGCCCACCCACCACTTACGTCAGTTGCCAACAGCTCTTCAGAGTCATCGATGGAGGCCACAGTCACCTCTCCTTGGGAGACATAACTGTAGTCATAGGGGTTGTTTGTGATGAGAAGCATCTCTGCTCCGTGGGCCCAGGATAGAGAGAAAAACTGAGCATTTGCACTGGCTAAATAGCTCCAAATCATCCTCAACTGCCCCTGGAAGGAGCAGAGAACTGGAGGAGAGGAAGTAGAAGATTCAGGGCCAAACACCCTACTCACCCAGCAGCTCTGGCTTCTTGTTGGAGAGGATCTGGTAAAAGATGTGGTAGTTCCTCTCAGCCTTCAGTTGGAAAATGACACGGGACTTCTCCAGGAGGTCTGAGATGGGTATGGAGAGAAGGAGAATGGAGGTTGGCGTGAGGAGATGGATTGAGATATGGAGAGATGGATGGTAGGATGAGGAGATGGAAAAAGAGGGGTATCTGGACGGTGGGATGAGGAGATGGAGGGGAGAGGAAAATGGAAGGTCAGATGGATAATGGGATGAGATGATGGATCCATCAACCATGAAGACAGATGAAGGGAGGGACTTGGGTGGAGGGAAGGCAGGCAAGGAGGGATGGAAGTAGACACAAGGAGATGAAGGGACAAAGGACTGGAGATGGAGGGACAAAGGACTGGAGATGGAGGGACAAAGGACTGGAGATGGAGGGACAAAGGACTGGAGATGGAGGATCAGGTGGATGGTGGGATAAGGAGATGGAGATGAAGAGGTGACTGGATGGAGGGAGGGAGAGAGATATGTATGGATGAACAGAGTTCCTGGATGGATGGATGAAGAACATGGGTGGATGGAGAATCCACACGTGGATGAGTCCTAGGATGGATTAACAAATCCATGGATAGATAAGTCCAAAGATAGATGGATGAATGAAGGCAAGACATCCTCTCATTGGGCTCTCAACCCACTTACAGGTCTCAATGTCAGCTGATGCCAACTTCCCAGTGGCCCCGAAATGGATCCGGATGAACTTCCCCTGGGAAGGCAGTGGGAGGAGGTGGAGGTGGCTGCCTTCATGCAGCAGATCCCATACCATAGACCCTGTACCACAAACGGCCCCACAGACCCTTCCTCACAGAACCCATCCCCATCACTCACAAATCGAGATGAGTTGTCATTTCGGAGGGTCTTGGCATTGCCGAAGGCCTCCAGGGCAGGGTTGGCCTGGATGATCTGGTCCTCCAGGGTACCCTGGATGGGGTGGGACAATGCTGTGTGTGGACACCACTGGGGTACACTCTCTGCCAAGAGTACCTGAACTGAGGTGCTCACCTTGCTGCTATTGGTCACCTCCTTCTTGCGGTCACCAATGGCAGCAATGCTGGCAAAGTATTGGATGACCCTCTTGGTGTTGACTGTCTTCCCCGCCCCGGATTCTCCGCTGGGAGGGCAACAGTGAGATATTGGATAACATCCTGCTGGGTCCTTTATCCCACCCCACTGCTATGGTGCAGAGTTGAACAAAGCAGGGCCTTACGTGATGAGGATGGACTGGTTCTCTCGGTCTGCCAAGAAAAGAGTCAGGTGGGATGAAGTTGAGAAACATGCTTGGGATTTTGGGGTTGAGGCTGAGGTTCTCTATCCTCCCAAGTGAGAACCAGTTCTAAGTGAGGAGCCATTTTTTGGAGTGGGGTCTTCTAGTTTGAGATCCTCCTTACCTGTCAGCATGCTCTGGTAGGCATTATCAGAGATGGAGAAGATGTGGGGTGGAGCTTCACTCCGTTTCTTTCCCCGGTAGGCAGCCACCACCTCGGCATTGTAGACAGGCAACCACTTGTAGGGGTTGACAGTCACGCAGAAGAGCCCTGAGTAAGTCTGAAAAAAAAGGCAGGTGAGTCAGAGCCAGGAGGTGCCACCCCACCAGGTGGGGACATCCTAGGTCTGGTAGCCCAAGGGATGTGGTGACAGAATGTCCTGATTTTGGTTGTTCCAAAAGGGGCTGGAGCAGGGACATCTTGGGTCTGGGTGGCACACAACATGCAGAGATGGGGCATCTCAAGTGTCAGTGGCCCAAGGGGTCTGGGGATGGGACATATTATGTCCCATCAACAGGGCTGTTGAAGTGACATCTTGGATCTGGATGGCCAAAGGGGTCAGCAGATGAAACATTTCAGGTCCTGGTGGCTGAGGCAATCTAAAAATGGGATGTCTTGGGTCTGGATGGCCCAAGGGAGCTGGAGAAGGGCCACCAGGTTCTAGGTGTCCCAAAGCCCATGAAGAAGCCACACTAGGTTTTAGGTGGCCCACACACTCTGTGGAAGGCCCATCTGGTTCTAGGTATCCCAAGAGCTTTAAGGGAGCGTTTCTAGTTTTCATCCACCCCATAGGATGTGGGGAAAGCCCCGCCTACTTCCCAGGTGCTCCAGGGGCTTGTGGAAAGGCTCACATAGATCAGCCAAGAGGCATAGCGCTCCTTGAGGTTGTAGAGGACGGCGGGCTCATGGAGGAAGGTCAGCATCGCCATGTCCTCAATCTTGTCAAATTTGGGGGGGTTCTGCTGGTGAATGTCAGCTTCCTTCACTGTCACCGTCTGGGGGGAAGGTGGAGACATGGGAATGGGGGTTGGAAGGTGTCCATAGCTTCAGGGGTGCCTCGTGGGATAGGGGGGTGTTCACTGGTAGGATTTCTTCCATGTTTGGGAGGGGTCTCCTATGGGTTGGGGGGTACCCCCATCGGTTCGGAGTCTTCAATGGGTCAGGGCCCCTACCACTATCAGCCTGGTTTTCCCCTCCTCCATTTGCTCCCCCCACAAACCTTCAACTCTGCTCCCTCCTTTAACCCCTCCCCCATTAATTTCATCCCACTAATCCCTCCATCCTTAACTCTTCACCCCACTGCTTCCCACCAACCCTTCCCCCACCATGATGTCCAACCCCCCGCTTCTTTCCCCCACCAGTCACCCCCTATGCCCCCACCTACCATCAACCCTTCCCATCCTTAACCCTTCTTTACACTACCCCCTCACCCCCATTAACCCTTTGTCCCACGTGGCCCCTTGCCCCCCTCCCCTCGCCCCCTCTACTCCCCAGTTACCCACCTCTCCCAGCTCAGTCTGGACGGTGGCCTCCCCTCCTTGCCGCCCCGTCACCCGCCCCCGAACGAACTCCTCCCGGGGGTGGGGGACGAAGCACTCGCTGCGGGGGTCGAAGGGTCTGGTCTGCGCTGCCAGCCGCTCCCGCTCCCCTGGCCGCAGGAAGGGGGCTGCTGCCCCCAGCGCTGCCAGCACTGCATCCGCCATCCTGCCCCACACAGACACGGACCCTGTATCACCTGGGGGGCTGTGAGGCTGTGGCCACAGGGTCTCATCCTTTGTTTCATGGCCCCACACAAACCCATTGGCCAGAGCCCATTGCCGTGCTTGGGCCCCTATAGCCTATGGCAGACCCCTATGGCTGTGGCAGACATTAGAGCCAGACACAGAGCTTTGTAGCTGTGCACAGCCCCATGCATAGGTCCCTATAGATGTCCAGGGACCCCTATAGCCCTCTGCACACCCACGTAGTCATGCACTGCCCCAGGCACCCACTCCTTTAGGGATTCAGGGACTCCCTGCAGGGACCCCTAGAGCCATCAAAGGACCCCTAATAGTGATGTACAG
The DNA here is from genome assembly GCA_013186435.1 of Turdus rufiventris. Lineage (NCBI taxonomy): Eukaryota > Metazoa > Chordata > Aves > Passeriformes > Turdidae > Turdus > Turdus rufiventris. Next base: position 9,583,796 of record PYHW01010717.1, read on the forward strand.
GACCTTGTAATTGTGTATGGCCTCATGCACAGAATCCTATAGCCATTCATGACCCCATGTATCGAGCCCTATACAGTGCACAGACCTCCTACAGCTGTAGGCTGACCCCTGTAGTCATGCAGGGACCTCAATACCCATGCACAGCCCCATGTACAGACTCCTGTATTGATGCAGGCACCTCCACAACCAGGGACCACCCGCAACACAAAGATCCCTAGAGGCACACAAAGACCCCCATAGTGATTCAGGCATCCCTACAGTGATGCACAGAGACCCACAGCAGTGCAGGAACCCCTGTAACAATGCAGGGAACCTTAGAGTCCTAAACAGCTCCACATGCAGACCCCAACAGCAAGAGATCCCCTGTAGTGATGTGCAGACCCTATAGCAACACATACACACTATAACAGCATAGCCGCACCCCGCCCCCCCCAAAGCACCCATCCCCATGCTGCCCCACAGCATCACCCTCACCTGGAGTCTGTGGATCTAGCAGGTAAGATGAAAGGAGCTGGAAGAACATGTGGAGGGTGAGTAGGGTTACACCCCGTGCCCCCTAGAGACCCTCTTTATCCCATAGAGCCCTTTATGCCTCACAGATCACTTTAACACATAGGACCCCTGGGTGTCCCATAGACCATCAATGTCCCCTAGATTGCTGTGCCCCCCACAGATCTCTTTCCCCCAGTGTTTCCCTCAGTACTTCTTAGGTCCTCTGTGCTTCATAAACCCATGTGTACCCTGCAGGTCCCCACATCCCAGAGAACTCCTGTGTCCCATAGGCTCCCTGTGCCCCATATCCCCCACAGGTTCCTGTGCCCCATAGATCCCCAAATGTCCCATAACCCTCCTGTGCACCCCATAGCCCCCCATACCCTCCCTCGTCGCTTCATATCCCACATTCCCACTATGTCCCCCACCCTCTCCCTCTCTGCCCCACGCCGACACCTATGCCAGCCCTGCAGCCCCAAGGCCTTTATAGACCATCATGGGATGGGGAGGGGAGGAGCATTCCTGGGGAGGGGGTGGCTGATAAGGGAGAAGGAGGGGGGCACTCCCTCCCCGCTTCCCCAGCCACAAGGTGGCATCTCTGCAGTGACCCTGGCATCCAGGACACACATATGCATCCCACAGGATGAGCTATAGGGCAGAGCTATAGGGGCGAGCAAGGGCTGTCCAGACCCCTTGTAGGAGGTGGAATGAGGGGTGGGCTAGGGGTCCTGGATGCCTGGGTCTGTTGTGTAGGAGATGTCTATGGATCGCAGGCACCAGGGCCCCTTGTGTGTGTGGGCAGTCTATGGGGACCAGGGTGTTTTGGTGGGGTTTGTGATGATTTTATGGGTCTCAAATGCCTGGGTTCTTTGTGCACAGAGGGGATCTATGAGGCTAGAACTCCGGGGGCCCTTGTGAAGGGAGTGCCTATGGGGCCCGGACGCCTGGGTCCCTGGCCAATGTCCTGTCACCCACAGGGTGGTGACAGCTCTACCCTGCCAGGTCTATATTGGGACACGGCCGTAGAGTGGGGGGGAGATTGTTATCTCGTCCCCCCAGTGAGGCGCCGTGGGGCCGGCATGGGTCTGACAGACGGAGGGAGTCTGGCAGCAGTCCCCGAACACCGTGTCCACTTTGTCATCAAGGAGGTGACAAGTGTTCCCGCGAGGTGACACATTCCCGGGGGCGGGGAGGTCCCTACCTCCCCATTGTGCTCCCTAGATCCCCTTTCCCTGCCCCACACACCATTTCCTCTGCCCCACAGAGCCCTTATAAAACCCCATAACTGCACCATAGAGCCACGGGGAGTCTTTTTAGAGCCCCATAGACTCCACATGGCCCCATGGAGACATTCCCCCACCCTTCCTCGGCCTGGGTTTGGCGGGGGAGGGGAGCTGCCTGGAGCCGGGGTCCCTGGGGTCCATCAGGCGGCGCCGCCAGGACCGGGAGGGATGGGGCGACAGATGGACGGGGGAGGGAGGGTGAGGGGGGAAGGGGTGGTGGGGCGGAGGAGATGGTGGGGAGGGACAGGCAGGAGACAGAGGGATGGTGAGATATAGAGAGCATACAAGGACCAGGGGGTATGGAGGAGGTAGAAGAACTGTGGGAGATGGAGGACACATGGCTGGTGGTCAAGGGGTGGTGGGGTGATGGATGGAAAGTCCAGAGCAATGGAGGGATGTGGGACAGAATGTCAGCGGGGCATGGGGGGGTTGTGGGACATGGTGTGCGGTGGGACGGGCAGCCAGTGGCTAGGGGAACACTGAGGCCAGGACAGGCAGCAGGAGAAAGTGCAACCTCAGGAGCCAAGACATGCCCAAGGGGTCCACTCAGCCTCTGCCCCATATGTGGGGGTCCCAGATGTTGTCCCCCACCTCCTGGGGTCCCTCCCTCCCCAACCCCACATCTGCTCCCAGATGTATCTCTCACTCAACATGGATCTGGGTTGGTGTGGAGCAGGTTGAGGTTACAGAACACCATGGAGCAGATAGAGATATGCTGTGGGGCAGTTCAAGCTTGAGCTCATCACACTGCACTGTGGGTCTGGTTGCATCATGCTGTAGGGCACACTGTGCTGCACAGTGGTTGGTGATCTTGTGTGGGCTACAGACATCTTGTGGGTGCCATGCCATGGGGAAACCCCACCTTTTCAATACAAACACAGCCCCACAAAAACTGCTGCTGCTCAATGCTTTTTATTTGCTGACCAAGGTTAGGGGGCTGGGAGTCGGGGTGGACCTCTTGGAGGTCCAGGGGATATGCTGGGCGTCCAGAGCGTCACTCTTCATTGAGTCCCTTCTGATGGAGAATAAGAAAAGAGAACTGTGAGCATGCCATGACTGTGGGGCAGCCATGGGGCAGCTGTAGGGCGGGGGAAAGTCCCACCTTGGCTCCAATGTCACGGCTCTTGGCCCGCAGCTTGTTGACCTGGGACTCAGCGATGTCGGCACGCTCCTCTGCCTCATCCAGCTCATGCTGTGCTTTGCGGAACTTGGCCAGGTTGGAGTTGGCCTGCTCCTCCTGAGGGGACAGGGACACAAGTGAGGTTCCCACACAGCTCTCTCTGGCCTCCTGCCACCCCTCCTGCTCTCCATACATCTGACTTACTTATTGCTCCATCTGGACCACCACTGAACCCACCTGTCCTTACAGACATCTCATCTTCCAGCCACCAAGACAACTACTCAACAAACCATCCATCCATCCATCCATCCATCCATCCATCCATCCATCCTTCCCACCACCATCTCTACATCCCACCATCCACTCACTTTCCTCACTTTCTCTTGACCTACTCTCATCACCCCCTTGACTACTCCAAAGTCCCCTACTACTCCCCACATCCTCTCCCACACCCCAGTCCCACACTGTCTTCTCCTGGGGGGTGGTCCCACAGATGTCCCTCCAGTGCTCACCGCCTCCTCTGCCTGTCGCTTGTAGGACTTGACTTTCATTTGGAGCTTGTCCACGAGGTCCTGGAGCCGGACCAGGTTCTTGCGATCCTCTTCCGTCTGTGGGGTGAGTCACATGTAGGTCAGGACATGACCCACCCTGCTCTTTGAATCACTACCAGAGCAATGAGGGTCAGGAGACCCTGGATGTTCTTGGGGGGTGGATCTTCTCTAGATCCGTGGGTGCCCTCAGCTGTAAGGCAGAAAGTGGGTTCTCTCCCTGTATGAAGGTATCTTCTTGCCCATAATGTGAGGTCCCACCTGAGGTTCTAGATCATACAAAGACTCCATGGATGATGGGACACCAAGAGGTGGCCTGGGTGGCTCATGACCCAGACCTTGTTCTGGGTCCCACTACAGTATCAGACATACACACAGTAGGTGGTCTAGTTTACCCATGTCTCTGGTCAGCAGGTAAGCCATGTTCTAAGTTGTGCACAGCATGAGACATAAGGCCCTGTAGCCACAGGGAGAGTGGATGACCTCCAGTGCCACCTCCAGGCAACCCACCTGGTAGCTGAGCTCCTTAACGCGACGCTCAGATTTGCGGAGACCCTTGACGCTCTCGGCATGGCGCTTCTGCTCAGCCTCCAGCTCATTCTCAAGCTCCCGCACACGAGCCTCCAGCTTCTGCAGCTGCTTCTTGCCCCCTTTCAGGGCCAACTGCTCAGCCTCATCCAATCTCATCTGCAGGTCCTTGATGGTCTGCTCCATATTCTTCTTCATCCGCTCCAGATGCGCGCTGGTGTCCTGCTCCTTCTTCAGCTCCTCTGCCATCATGGCCGCCTGCCCGAGGAGAGAAGCAAGCAGAGAAGGAGGAGGACCAAAGCATGCTCTCCATCACCCTCCAGTGGAAGGTGTCCTACATGTTGGTCCCACCATGGCACTCACATCAGTGATGGCTTTCTTGGCCTTCTCCTCAGCATTTCTGCACTCCTGGATGGCCTCTTCCACCTCTGTCTGCAGCTGGGAGATGTCGGCCTCCATCTTCTTCTTCTGGTTGATGAGGCTGGTGTTCTAGAATTAGAGGAGAGGATCTCAGGAGGTGTCTGTTGAACTGCT
>PYHW01010717.1:9595061-9640238 GCA_013186435.1 Turdus rufiventris
TAGAGCCCCACCACTGTCTCATTGAGGGGGTCCTTGTTCTTCTGCAGCCACCCAATGATGTTGTAGTCCACTGTGCCAGCATAGTGGATAAGGGCAAAGTGGGCCTCTGGCTTCCCTTTGATGTTTCGTGGCTTCCCAAAGTTGGCCGACTTGCCCAGATGATTATCAAAGAGCTTGGCCTTGAAGGTCATGTCCGTGGCCTTGGGAAACATGCACTCCTCCTCCAGGATGGACATGATCCCCATGGGCTAGGAAGAAAAGACCTTTTTGGCTACAGAAAACACCAAGTACAACCCAACTGGCCAACTTTGGGGTTCCTGCCAAGCTGCAACAGAAAAGGCCACTCCCCAGCCTCATGAGACCCTGTGGGAGGTGGTACCTTCTCAATGAGGTCAATGCAGGCCTGGAGGTCCATGCCAAAGTCAATGAACTCCCACTCAATGCCCTCCTTCTTGTATTCCTCCTGTTCCAGCACGAACATGTGGTGGTTGAAAAACTGCTGCAGCTTCTCATTGGTGAAGTTGATGCAGAGCTGCTCAAAGCTGTTGAACTAGGGAGGGAGAGAGAAGATGGCCAGTGGAGTCAACAGAACAACCAAAAAGTTCAGTGGCATCAACCTGAGCACCAACTGGGTCAACACAAATGAAAATAAGATAATCTGACCATCCAGTAGGATAAACTCTACACCCAATGGGGTCAACACAACACAGTCAACCAGGGCTTACATCAAAGATTTCAAAGCCAGCAATGTCCAGCACACCAATGAAATACTGCCTCGGCTGCTTGGTCTCCAGTGAATTGTTGATCCTGGTCACCATCCAGTTGAACATCTTCTCATACACAGCTTTGGCCAAGGCTCCGACAGCATAAATCACCTAGAAGAGGGACACTCCACCAGTGAGAGGGTTTCTTGGTGTTCTCCTTGCCAGAGATGGCACCATGTCACCCCAAAAGAGGACATTTTGTGGATGTCCTACTCACCTGCTGGACATTCTGCCCCTTGGTGACATACTCATTGCCCACCTTGACCCGAGGGTGGCACAACCCCTTGAGAAGATCAGCTGAGTTCAGCCCCATTAGGTAAGCTGACTTGTCTGCCTCTGAGGATGAAGAAGAGAAAATGTGAACCTGGAAGGATCATGGAGTTCACTCCAGTTTCCACCTCAACCTTGGTTGGACCCAACCTTCTGTGCCATCTGGTTCTGCCTGCTCTTCCCGTTGTTTCTGCTTGAACTTCATGTTGCCAAAGTGCATGATGGCTCCTGTCAGTTTATAGATGGAGTTCTTCTCCTCTGGGGTGAAGCCCAGGACATCAAAAGCACTCTGTGGAGCAAAAATGTGTTCAAGATCTTCTCCAGCCAACAGATACATACACACACTGCCTGATGTCCTCCCATCTCACATCTGTGGCCAGGAGCTCCTCTGCATCATCAATGGATGGAACTGTGGTCTCTCCTTGGGAGATGAAGGCATAGTCATAGGGGTTGTTGGTCACCAGCATCATGTCTGAAAGGACAAAAAGGGGTTGGAAAAGGCAGGTCCCGAAAGGGGTGTGGGATCAGCTATTTGCAGGTAGATTTGGAGCATGGCTTACCCAGCAGCTCTGGCTTCTTATTGGAGAGGATCTGGTAGTAAATGTGGTAGTTTCTTTCAGCCTTCAGCTGGAAGATGACACGGGACTTCTCCAGGAGGTCTGAGGTAGGGATGAAGGGAAGATGAGTGGAAGTTGGGATGAGGAGATAGAGGCTCAGAAGGATAAAAGGAGGGAGGCTTGAGGATGTGGAAGGGTAAATGGATGGTAGCATGAGGAGAAAGATGGACAAGTGGATGTAGAGATAGAGGGAGGGATGATGGACAACAAGATGTCCTCTCATGCCTACTCACAAGTCTCAATGTCAGCTGATGCCAGCTTTCCAGTGGCCCCAAAATGGATCCGGATGAACTTCCCCTGGAAGAATAGTGGAAGAAGGTGGAGGTGACCATCTTCTCCCAGAACACCCCAACCCACAGATCCTTCCCCACAGACTCCACCCCGCACACTCTTCCCCACAGACTCCACCCCCAAGACTCACAAATCGGGATGAGTTGTCATTCCGGACAGTTTTGGCATTGCCGAAGGCTTCCAAGGCAGGGTTGGCCTGGATAATCTGGTCCTCCAGGGTGCCCTGGATGGAGTGGGACAGTGTCGGGGGGGTTCTCACAGTAAGGGACAGGGGGTGTAGGGTATAAGGTTGAAATGGATGGATGAGAGAACACAGCAGTCCATGAAAGTTTGCGTGAGTGGTTGGGTTAATGGACAAGGATGTGGGTTGATTCCATGGGTGGGTGGAGGGATGGTTAGTTGGTTGGGTGGGGATGGGACAGATGAATGGAAGGTTGGATAGATGGTTGGTTGGTTGGATGATTGGTTGGATTTTTGAGTGTTCACGTTGTTTGGGTGGTTGATTGTGTCATTGGTTGGACACACAGGTGGCAGAATGTTGGCCACACCCCAGGGAGTCATTCCCCACTCACTGCCCTTACCTTGCCCGGGGCCCCCGCCTCCTTCTTGCCACGGTCACCAATGGCAGCGATGACAGCAAAGTACTGGATGACCCTCTTGGTGTTCACTGTCTTCCCCGCCCCGGATTCTCCGCTGAAGGTAGCCAAGGAGAGCAATGGTTGGATAGTGGTCCTATGGTGCTAGGGGTGGGGACTCACTGGGGATGGATGGATAATGGACCTCCACAGACAAGTCCATGTAGTGATAAAGGGTTGGCCAGTGGGCATGATTTCAAGGGGGAAGGGGAGTGGCTATGTGCCAGGCGAGGGGGACTTAGCTGTGAGCAGCACTAAGACAGTGTTTACAGATGAGATCACTCACGTGATGAGGATGGATTGGTTCTCCCGATCTAGTGGGATGAGGAGAAGAAACATGAGGTTCTTAAGCCCACCTTGGCTCTGCCCCACATCTCCTGCTCCCCAAAAAGGAACAGGAAGTGTGGTCATGGGATCCCTGCAGAAGGTCCCTACCTGTCAGCATGCTCTGGTAGGCATTGTCAGAGATGGAGAAAATGTGGGGTGGAGCTTCACTCCGTTTCTTTCCCCGGTAGGCAGCCACCACCTCAGCATTGTAGACGGGCAACCACTTGTAGGGGTTGACAGTCACACAGAAGAGCCCCGAGTAGGTCTGAAGAAAGGAGCAGGTGGGTCAGAGTCAGGAGGTGTCACCCCACCAGCTGGTCTAAGGGGTCTGCAGAAGTGACCTCTTGAGTCTAGCCAATATCTTGGGTTTAGGTGACCTCTGTGGTCTGGAGATGGGATATCTTGGGTGTGGGGGACCAAAGAGGTCTGGACAGAGGATGTCCCAGTTCTGGGTGGCCCATGTTATCTGGAGAAGGGACATCCTGATTTTTAGTGGCCCAAAGGGTCTGGGATATCTTGGATCTAGGTGCCTCAAGAGGCGTGAAGAGGGATCATCCCAGTTATGGGTGGACCATGAGATCTGAAGAAGGGACATCTTGCATCAATGTAGCCCAAGGGGTCTACAGAAGGGGTGTCTGAGTTCTGCATGGGGTCTGAAGAACCTCATGGGCTCCCAACTCACATAGATCATCCAAGATGCGTAGCGGTCCTTGAGGTTGTAGAGGACGGCAGGCTCATGGAGGAAAGTCAGCATGGCCATGTCCTCAATCTTGTCAAACTTGGGGGGGTTCTGCTGCATGATCTGGTCCTCCTTGACCGTCACTGTCTGCTCAAGGTAAGGAGGACCTCATGGAGCAGGAACATATGGCAAGGAGTTGCACCAGTTGTTCCCTCCCCAAGGGCTGGGACCAGTGAATCTCAGTGTTCCCTTGAGAGCCAGAGGAGGTCTAGGTATCCCTCAAGGGATAGAGAACATGTTTTGGGGTCTGGGTGTCTCTGGGGTAATAGAGGAGGCTGGATGGAGTCTAGCTGTCCAATGGGTTCTGAGAAAGGTGGATCAGGGTACAGATATTTCCTGGGTTCTAGAGAATATGCTGTGGAATCTGAGCATTCAGTGGGTGCTGGAGAAGGTGTTAGGGTCTAGATGTTTCTTTGGTGTCCCATGTGGAATAGAGTTGCTATTTTGAGATTCTGGTGTCCCAGGTATGAATGGGGTCCTCCCACCTTGCCATGTTCGGTCTCAGCAGTGATCTTGGAGCCTTCACGGCTGACAATGGTAGCCTTGACAAATTCTTCCTTTTCATCAGGGACGAAGATGTCCTTCTTCAGGTCGAAGGGGCGGGTCTGGGCAGCCAACCGTTCCTTCTCCGACTTGCGGAGATAGGGGGCAGCCTCCCCAAATTCGGCCATCTCCACATCAGGCATGGTGGCACTGGAAAGGGCTGGGTGGGGTAGGAGGGATCAGACCCTCCAAGTGCTGCCAGTTACTCCCAGTTACCCTATTGCAGCTCTTTCCTTGGTGAACCCATCATTCCCTGTTCTTCTCCACATCCACCACTTCCTCCTGGTCAACCCAACTGATTCACTCCCCCCCAGGTACTCCCAGTTCCTCTTCAATGCTCCCACTCCTCCCAGATGGCTCATCCCAAGTCCATCCTCAGTGCTTCCATCATCTAGAGCTCCCTCCCAGTTCCTCTCCACTGCTCCACATCAGCCCCATACAAAGTCCATCCTTGGTGATCTCATTTTCTCCCATTCTTCTCCAGTGCTACCAGTTCCTTTCCAGTGCTCTGAGTTTCCTGCCAGTTGTCCTCATCTCCATCCCAAGTTCCTTCTTGGAAGTCCCAGTGCCCCCCACAGTGCTCCCTGTTCTTCGCAGTGCCTCATACTGCTTGCCCTTTATCCCACCTCCATGCCTCCCAGCCCCCTAGTACTCCTGCATCCCTCCCAGTCATTTCCAGTTCCCCTACAGACCCTCCCAGCATCATCCCAGACCCTCCCAGTCACCTCCCGTCTCCCCAGACACCCCTCAGTTTCTTCCACTGCTCAGCCCCACCTCTCTCTGTGGTCTCCGAGTCAGGGGATGACACTGCAGACTCAGGGCGGCTCTGGTCCTGTTTTGAGACACAATACACCCCCCCCACAGTATGTCCCAGTATGTCCCAGTATGTCCTGATATGTCCAATTACATCCCAGCATCCCTTCCCAGCCCCACCAGTGCTTCTCCAGTACAACACCAAACAGACACACACACACAGAGAATACTGCTCAGTAAGTCCAGTATCCCCCTAGGATTTATCCAGTACCCTCCCTCCCCACCCCCAGTATCACTCCAGTCCCTCCCAGTTACCACATAAACCTTCCCAGCATCATCCCAGTCCCACCCTGTTTCCCCACAGATGCTCCCAGTATCATCCCAGTCTCCCACAAAGACCCTCCCAGTTCCTTCCTAGATCCTCCCAGTCCCTCCCAGTTCCCCTATAGACCCTCCCAGTATAATCCCAGTCCCTCCCAGTTCCCCCATAGACCCTCCCAGTTCCCCTATAGACCCTCCCAGTCCCTCCCAGTTCACCCATAGACCCTCCCAGTTCCATCCCAGTTCCTCCCTGTTCTTTCCCAGTCTCTTTCAATTGCCCCCAGTTCCCCCATAACCCCCTCCCAGACCCTCACAGTGCTCCAAGTGCCCCCTGCCCCACCTGCCCCTGGGTCTGCAGGCACTGGCTGGGGGACCCCCCTTATATCCCCCCCCTCCCCCCTGCAGCTGCGTCACCAGGAGGTGGGGGGGGCACAGACAGACGGGTGACCTCAAGGCCACCTTACTGCCCTATAGGGACACGGTGACCCCGATGGATCTACAGTACACTCCCCAAATCCATAAGGCCCTCCCTCTGCTCTGTAGTCCTATAGGATCTTCACTGCCCCATAGGGTCCAGTGACACCTATGGAACTATAAAGCTCCACTAGCCCCATGGGACCCCCGTATCTCACACTCACAAGGACTCTACAGCTCTCCCCACCTCACAGGACCTACTTCAAGCTCCACAGGACTCCCCCAGCCCCATAGGATATCATTCCAGCCCTATAGGACAGGCATAATACCCTCCTCAGCCCCACAGGGTTCCCATTACTTTCTTTCAATAGGACCACTGTAAGTGCACACAGCCCTATAGAACCCACTCCCAGATACCCCTCCCCAGTCTCATGGTCCTATGCAGCCCCATGGGACCTCTAAATATTTTCCTATAGGACCCTCATAGTTTCCCCCCCTTACCACAGGCCCTATAGACCTTCCATACAACCCACTCCTAGCCTCACAGAATTTCCCCAGGGCTCCCTCAGATTCATAGGATTCCCCCAGACCCATAGGATACCCCACTCTCAGCCCCTATAGGGGCCCCCTCTAACTCCCTTTCCCCTCCACCCCCCAGTTTATTACAGGATAGATGAGGCAAGCCAAAAGACTCGCCTGGATGCCTGGGTCCCCCTGGGGAGGGGGAGGGGACAGACAGACAAAGGACAGGTGTGACCCCCCCTTCCCCCTCCAAGGGAACTCAGGCATCTGTGCCCCTCCTCCCATCCCTTTGTTCCCTCTCCCTCCCCCCACAATGGGATATTTTTGGGATACCCCCCCCACAACCCCTGACATCCGATCAGCTTGTGACGCCAGTGGGGCTGTGGGGCACCTTCACCTCATAACCATATATGGGGCTGGCCCTACAGGTTCCCCTTCCCCCCCTCGACCCCCATAGCTCACCTAAGAATAGACAGGGGCACCCAGGCATCCAGGCCCCATCAATCCCATTAGATCCCCTATAGAGGACCAGGTATCTGAATTTCACCTAATTTTCCTGTTTCCCCCTTAAGTTTCCTCATTTTTCCCCAAATTTTTTTGTTTTCCCCCTGATTTTCCTAAATGTTCCCCAGTTTGCCACAAATTTCCTTGGTTTCCCCTTGCTTTCCCCATACTTCTATCAATTTGCCCTGAATTTCCTTGGAAAATTTCCCCTAATTTTCCCAAACTTTCCAAATTTTTCCCCAAATGTTCTTATTTTTTTCTGCAATTTGCCCCAAATTTCCTTGTTCTACCCTTGATTCCCCCAAATTAATTCCCTCATTTTGCTAATTTTCCCTCAATTTCCCCTTATTTCCCCTAATTTTCCCCAATTTTCCCCCTCTGACTTTTTGAACCTGAATTTCCTCTTATTTTCCCTGAATTTCCCTAATCTCCCTCAATTTGCCTCATTTCCCCCAAGTTTCTTTATTTCCCCTGCACATCCCTAAATTTCCATACATTTTCCCTGAGGTATCTCATTTTTCCCAAATTTCCCCAAATTTCCATCATTCCCTCTAATTTTCCAAAAATTTCACCAATTTATCCTAATTTTCCCTGAATATATCCCTAATTTACCCTAACTGAAATTTATTTCCCCAATTTACCAAATTTTTCATATATTTCTCCTTAATTTTTTTTTTACTTTCTCCAGATTTCCCCTAATTCAATCTTTACTTTGCCCCAATCTTCCCTAATTTCCTCCCATTTCCCTGAATTTCCTCTTTATTTCCTCACAATTTCCACAATTTTCTCAATTTCACCCTAATTGCCCCTGATTTTCCTCAATATTTTCATAATTTATCTTATTTTCTCCATATTTTATCTAATTTGCTCAAACACTTCATTGGACATGGCAGGAAACATATCAACAAGGATGAAGAAAAGGCTCAGGTACTTAATGCCTCCTCAGCTTCAGTCTTCAACAGTAAGAGCACTTGTTTTTAGCCTGCCCAGGACCCTGAACTGGAGGACTGGGATGGGAATAAGAATAAGGCCCCCCATAAACCAAGGACTGTACCACTCAGGCATTTCCCTCCCAGACATTCCCTCCCGGGTCCTGCAGAAGCTCCTCATCCTCCCAGGACAGGTGATGTTGGCTACTGCCTCTCCTTGGCTGAGCAGCACTTGACTTGAACTTGGTCCTGACTGACAGAGCTGGAGTTTTCCTTGACTTTTGTTTTGGCCATTCAGCCTTTTGTTCTCTCTACACAAAATCTCTCTGGGTTTCCAACCCCCTCCCGCCCCCACCCACTCTCTAATGGCAGGGCTTCCTTTCCTGGTGCTTCCTCAGTGCCAAGAGCAGTCTCATCTATTCCATTCGACTATTTGTGTTCCCTGACCATCACACAGAGCTGTTTCTGTGCTGCCCCATCTGCCATCCTGCCTTCCATACGTGCCAAGTGCTGCCAGCTGCCAGCACAGCCGCCTCCCACCCGCCCCAGCCGTGCTCCCCTGCCCATTTGCATCCCCAGCACAATAGCCTTGCACTCAGTCTGGGGGAAATAAATGGGATCTTTTGTCAGATATAACTGACCCAATACCTTCCCCTCTTCTTCACCAGGATCCCTGTGGGACCTGACTCAAGACAGGCAGGAGCTGTGGCTCAGGTTCCATGGTGGCCTAGCACCTGCAGCCTGAGGTAGTTCACAAACCCAGAGGGTTCCTTCTGAAATGAGAAGGGGAAATGAGTGGCCTTTTCTTCTGTGGTGTGTTCTGCTGGCAGAGCAGTGCCACAGAGATCAGACCACAGCAGCCCGTGTAAATACAGACTGCTGAGACTGTCCTTTCCTTATGGTGCTCTAAGATATGCATCGAGAGGAAGGTACAACTAAGGCAACTCTAACTCTCACCATGGCACTTTCTTCCTCTATCAGGAAGTATGAGACAAGAGGAGAAGGGAGTGAGGCCATAAACATGGCCTGTTTCATCAGCACCAGCCTTTTGGCTGGCTATGACAGGAAACCAGAGGAGAATACATGGATGGAGGGAGGAGAGAAACCTCTGTGTCAAGACTTCTGCAGTGTGCTCTTCCTCACAACTCCAGTAAAGCCTGGGATCCCAGCCTGCTTCAAGCTTGGCAACAGCCTTTGTGCTGCCATCATGGAGGGAGTCCTGCACTTCACTGTCAAAAGAAGGGACAATGGATTTGATTGATACAAGAGTGAGTTAATGAAGTTCAGTAGCAAGTGTGACAGTGACTTAGCAAGTCTCAAGGTTGGAGCGTCACTCGGCGCGTCTCTTATCTTTCTTTTCTGCAGGCCAAGAAAAAGAGAGCAACAGAGGCATGGGAAGTTCCTATAGAAAACAGCTATAGAAACCAGAGGTTGTTAGCTTTTCCTTTTAAAAGCAGTCTCCAGGCGGCTGCTGCGAGCTCAGAGGCACCCGACAGGTGCACAGCATTCTGATCCAGTGCACGTCTGCCCAGTCTGAGCTCACAGCTCCTGCTGCGCCTGTAGCTCGGGCAGAGACAGAGAAGGCTGCAAGGCACAAAGAGCAGGGGAAAGCTGCTGCTATTGCCAAGTGTTTCCTATCAATGACAGTGCTCTTCTCTGCTTTCTTGCTTGTTTCCCTCCCTGAACACTGGTCCTACTGAATGCACTGCCCCACTCTCTCTTCTTGCACTAGCCCTGAACTGCTAAGTCCTTTGGGGCACTCTAAAAATTCTTCCCTTGTCCATCTGGGCTCAAAGCAGTTCTGTCCACAGCCAAATTTCTGAAATAGCCTCATGCAGAAGGTTGGGGCAGCAGGATTCTAGTGCTGATGAAAACCAAAAGACTCAAGTCTTCATGCCATGACAGTGCTTTGCTGAACCTTCACAGGCCCAGTTCTGCCTTAACACTGCTCTCTGTCAGCTGTGTGCAATGCCACAGACTGTGAGGACGCTGCTGTTGGGTCCAGCTGACCTTCACCTGAGTGGCCACAGTGGCCACTGGGTGACCAGAGGGTGGCCATTCACAGCCCTGAGCACAGGAGTGAGTGAGTGAGGCGCACTGTGTGCTCTGGCATTACGCCAGCAGAACCAACCTTGACCTGAAGAAACCCCAATATCTCCTGCTGTTGAAGGGGACAAACACAGGACACAGACCTGTCACGTTGCTTCCTCCTCTGGAGGCATTCTCCATCAAGTTGTAGAGAGCATCTGTTGGACACATGCCAAAGCTCTCCTTAGGCTTCAATCTCTGTCTAAGATGGAGTCATGCCTGAGTGTGCCTGCTCCTCTTTCTGTGGTCACAATGATGCTACAGGGGCTGCAAGAGATGGACATCCCCTACCCTAGAACATGCTCCTGCTCCTCCAGAAGCTCCTCAGCCTCCTGGATCAGGTGATGTTGGCTACTGCTTCTCCTTCAGCTTCAGAGAACTGGCTTAGCACTCCTGGGGAAGTTAAGACCCCCACTTCCTCTGAGGCAGAGGACACTGATACATCCCTGTCAGCAGGTTTGTGCTCTTAGCTGGGCAGGGGAAGTAGACCAAGGCAGCACAGAGCCCTGGGACTATCCTAAAGCACCACCCTCAGGTATGAGCTGCAGAGAGGCTTGTTGAAAAAGAACAAGAATAGCACAACACCAGGGTCATGTCTTCAGCGCCTTTGTTTTCCTGCAGGGCAGCAAGGAGGAAAAGCCCCTTGAAGCCTTCAGTACCCATGAAGTTCAGCTGCAGACTCAAGAGCAGCAGTAGGGACTGCAGATCTTGAACCTGGCATCCCTGGCTTGGATCAGCTTGGTCCTGCATAAGCCTGAGTCAGTTGCAGAGTTGTCACCAAGTACACCACAGGTCACCTAGAAAGGCAATGTTTGACACCATTTTGTTAGGGACAAAGGGCTCTGGCTCCAGAAGAGGATAAGGAGCTGCTGCGAAAGCTGTGGCCAGACCTGTCGTCTGTGGGGGTGGAGAGGAATTCTTTGGAAGTGGAAGGGTCATAAGGAACACCCATTATTCCTGTCACTATCCCACTGGTACCTGGGCTGTTGCTGTTCTCCACTCCATCTGAAGAGAAGGCTCAACCTAATGTTCCCAAAGCTCAACAGCCAGCAGGGCTTGTGCTTCTCCTCTCCAGCAGCATTTCTTTACTCAGCTGAAGTTTGTCAATGACACCAAACTGAGTGTGGAAGTGGACCCTTTGGAAAGGAGAGATGCCCCGCAGGAACACCTATATAGGCTGGAAGAATGGGCTATCAAGAACTTTATTAAGTTCAACAAGGACAAATGTAAGGTCTTGCGCCTAGGCAAACATGATCCAGGAGTGCAGCACAGGATGAGATCTACCTGGATGGAGAGCAGCTGTGTGGAAAGGGACCTGGGGTCCTGGTGGACAAGCAGTTCAATATGGGTGAACAGAGTGCAGAGAAAGTTAACAGGATGCTGAGTTACATCAAAAACTGTCACCAGCAGAGGCAGACGAGTCATTACCCAATTCTATAAAGCACTCAGCAGGCCACACCTGGAATATGGTTCAGTTTTGGTCCCCAGTATGCAAAACAGACGTGGATGGGCTGGAGAGGGTCCAGAGAAGGGTCTATAGATGACCCAATGACTGGAAAGGCTGACATATAAAGAGAGGCTAGGTTTGCTCAGTGAGAACTAGATTTATCCAGCCTTGAGAAAAAGAGACTTACAGGAGACTTTATTACCATGTTCTAGTATTTACAGGATGGCCACAGAGAACTTGGAGATTCTGTATTTACAACAATCCAATGGAAAGAATGAGGGGTAATAGGTAAAAGTTACTCCAGGGAGAATTCTGTTTTACCACAAGAGGAACATTTTTCCCAGTGGGAGCAATCAGCCATTGGAATGATCTCCCCTGGGAAGCAGTGGATTCCCTAACACTGAATACATTTAAGATCCAACTGGGCAAGGTGCCTGGACCGTCTTGTCTTGACAATGCTTTGACAAGAAAGGTTGGATCATCCAGCCTGTCATTCTTTGGTTCTATTATTCTATGACATGGACCAGCAGAGATAGGGAGCAATTTACTGGCAGGGATCCCACTACATACATTTTCTCCTTTTGTTCGCCTTTTAATCAGTCTGACCACTGCTGTTTTGCTGAAAGAACTGGGGACGTTCCCGTTGCCACAGGAGGTCACTGTTGGGCAGTGTATGAGTGCACCTGGCAGTGATAAGCGGTGTTACTCTGCTTTTATTACCAGCTTACAGACGAGCCCCGACCCACGGAAGGAGCATTAAATTGCATTGCCAACACCTATTCTTAAATCTGCGCTGGCTGGTAAACTTTAGATGCAGCGTGTAAGACCCCTGTACAGTGTTTTGCCACCAGGTTTTGCTGCGCTGCCAATGCCACAACAGGTACAGTCAGGTAACTTTTAAAATAAATTAATACAGAAATGTTGTCTTGGGCATGGAGTTAAGTGGGCTTTGCAATAACTATGTTGACCTCAGAGTAGTGGTGTAGGAGAAATGTGAAACAGGTCGTTTAAAAAAATGGTGTAACTAATTAGGAAATAAATTTATCAGAGGCCATGGAATTCTTAAAATCCTGACAGACAGCAACTGTTAGTCACTGTATAAAAGTTTTGAACAATCTCCTGTGCTAAGCCAAGAGAAGCAGGATGCTTTGAACATCTCAGTGTGGCATCCAGGACATCAGGGGAGAATTCACCACAGTTGCTCTGAAAATGCTGGGTCACTTTGCAGTGAGTTTGAGGGAAAGGAACATAGGAAAGGGGTATGCAATCTATCATTACAGAGTAAATACAGTCCAAGTTATAGGTATTTCCCATTCCCAAGGAGCCACTGATGTCCTGGACATATGAGTGAAATGTGCTTGTTTACTGTGGAAAGTGTCCATCCAGCAAGTACAGTACCTATTCCTTGGAACTACATTAACACTCCCTGTTGATGGGGTGTTATCACCAGAGAGAATGCTGGCAAGTCAGTATCCTTCATATATCAAACAAGCCTGACCCTTCCATTGGGAATTCTCAGATACTGTTAGAGAAGTGTTGATGCACAATGCAGTAATCAAGCCTACTTTTTCTATGACATAGGCTAAGAGGCCCAGTATATTTAAAACCCACTAGTGAGGTAGCAAGAATCAGATTTCCATCTGACTGTCTATACCTTACATTTGTTGAAAGATCTCCCAGAATTTGGAAACCTGGACTTGGGTGGAGAAATACATTATAAAGGACCCCCCAAAACAATGACAACATTATCAAAGCTCCTGCTCTTCTGTCTGTTTTTCCTCTTACACAGTTGTACACGTGTGAAATAACAGATAACACAGCAAGGCATGGTGATGCCTGCTGGGAAACAGAACCATTAGAATTAAAACCATTTTAAGTCTGTGAGCCAGCTAGCCATCAAGGTCGTGTGCCACAGTGGGCAGTACAAAATTTGAAATTTCCCTGATTCCCATTTCCACTACTACAGCAGTAATAGTTACTCAATTTGCAATTTTTACCTCTGAAGTTTTTGGATGTTCCATTCAGGGTTTGATGGGACAACATTAGCTCAAGCATAATCCCATTGCTCATAATGGATAGTACTTATGGTGCTGTCCCACCAGAACATCTACAATGTCAGGAATCTTTCTGGAGGACTAGGAACAGTTAGATTGGGCACAGGAGCATTGAACTCTATCAGTTCAGAAATCCTTAGTAATTAAGTGTCCAGTCTAGGACTCTTAAGAAGACAAGCAATAATTGAGCAGAATCTGGATATAATAAATGGCAAGGATACAACTACTGACATTAGCCTAAACCTTGGAGAAAACTCCAGAAGATTTTCAAGGAAATGTACGTTGGTGTTCACAAATCTGTTTCAAATGTCAGCAGTGTCATTGCTTGTATTGTAGTGCAAGCCTTTATTATTAATGAATATGGACTGCAAGTTCATTGGATCCAATATGGGAATCTTGTGGTGTTAAGGACCCAGTTATTTGGACTGATGCCAGTATCGTAACCTCCATTTGTCAAAGCTTAAGAGTAGCCAGCAAAAGTCGTCTGTTGGGTAGATCTGTTTAGCACCACACCTTAAGTAGAGAAACTGAAAATGAGCCCTTTTACACACCCCATTCCCTGTTATTGTAGCCATGTGTGTAGAAGGTGGCTGACAGTTCAAGTGGCCAAATACATGGATAACAAAGGTAACTCAATCAATACTCATGGAAGTAAAATGGAAAAAGCATTAACAGTACTGCCCTGAACATTTAGAACTACAAGGCCCTCATACAAATAATACGGCCTCAGGTAACTGCTATTTAAGCTAAGCGCGCGATCACTGCATGGTTGTACTCAAGCAAAAATTGGGTTGTATATGCATTTGGTTTGCTTTGTGATGTTTGACAGAACACATGGTCAGGATGACTTTATAGAAATTAAAAATCTAATTCATGTTTTTGCTGATGGAATACTATCTTACAACTTGGACAGGACCCATAGGAACATTATGGGACATGGTACATTCTCAAACTGAAGAAATGAAAATTTTAACCAAGTATAAGAAAACAATTTCTTATCAAAAGCAAATGACTGTTTCTATACTGACCAAACTGTCAAGACTGTACCAGGAATTGAACAAACTGCTAAATATCATTGCTATGCGATTTTTATGGATTGCACACCATCTGCAACTGGCATAATGCATCTTAGGTTGAAACTCAGGAACATTGTATTGTTTTTCTTGTTTTCTGCATCCAGAGTTAGTGCTAACATCATGCTGAAAGCATGTTAACTAATAATAAACTGTGATGTTAGACTTTCCTATGGAATTGCTCAAAGTTTTCCCCTACCCTTACCCACAGTAAGGCAGAAAGAGTAACCATCCCTCACCCCCTACAGTGTGGGACTTACCAGACTTTTTGCCTGTACTAAGTGGTAGAGTGTGCACCATTACTCGACTCCTGCCCAAGTTTTCGCCTAACACACAATTCTTGCTAAAGCCTGATGTATGGTAGTAGCAGTACGACTAAGCTAAAGTGACAGCAACACGTACACTGGCTGAGAGAGTGAATTTGTGAGCTATTGCTTTTGTCAGCTAATGAATTTGTGAATTAGTGGAGTATGAATTAGGGAATTATCAACTAGGCTAGTCTGCTGAGTGAGGATTGGGCCCTTGTTTGATTTTTACCTAATGAGGTAATGAAGTACAGATTGGCACACAAGAGAGCATTGTCCTTTAAATTGGAGCGATCCAAAGGAACTCTGGCATGCATGTCATCCAGAATCTGCTACATGACTTTGCTGGCAGTCCACTGACTGTTTGTTCCTTTGGCAGGGGATTGGTTTTCATTCAACTGCTTTCTGTCCCCTAAGTATTGCTTAGCTATAATAGGACAGAAATATTTTCAGAGAGCTGATACCTGTAACAGTATTGTGAAAATTGTCATTGTGTGTTGACAACCAAAGAAAACTTATTTCTAGTTTTGTCAAGCTCTGATGACAAGCTATGGTTTGTTTCCTTCTTTCTATACTCCCATAAAATTAAAGATAACAATTTATTGGTGCAGGGAGAAAAGAGAAGAGATGAGAGGAATGGAAGAGCTTTGCATTTCTTAGCTTCATTTCCTATTTTTGTGCTGGGCGGCTCACTGAGATATCAGCTTTCACTGAACAAAAAA
Organism: Turdus rufiventris; assembly: GCA_013186435.1. Taxonomy (NCBI): domain Eukaryota; kingdom Metazoa; phylum Chordata; class Aves; order Passeriformes; family Turdidae; genus Turdus; species Turdus rufiventris. Next base: position 9,610,380 of record PYHW01010717.1, read on the forward strand.
ATTCCTTCCTCTGAGAGACTGGAGTCATGCCATCATACTGCTTCTTGCTTGACAAGTGTATATTAACTTAAATGGTTTGTTTCATCTGCTCCTTATGGTGCTTTTGTATTAACACCAAGTGATGATTAAGAAAGGTCTCTTTTTTTTTAATCCAGCTTTAGAAGTCACGATCACAGAAATACTGTATGGTAATAATGTATATAACTTTTACACATTTTGTTCACACCAAAAGAATTAGAGAGTTAGTCATGTGTTAAACAACATACTTTATTTCAATAGTAACACTACAAAAAAACATAGTCAAACTTCATTTTCCATACATGTATCTCTTCTTTTCCTGCAACAGCCTAAGCCATTCATAATTAATGTTTCTCATTAAAAAAAAAAAAAAAAAGTAACTTTTTTACAGTTAGGTGAATGAAAGCCTGTCAGTTTTCTGTACAGCATAGTTTTCCTGAGAGAAATTATGTATTTTATCAAGTTATTTGCTACAAGCTTCGCCCCACTTCCCCCAGAATTGATTTTACTGTATCGTTGGGGTTTATGCCAGGAAGTGATTGTTCTTGAGCCAGGAGCAATTGCAAAAACTCACATTGCAAAAATTGTGCTCAGACATTTTTTTCAGATCATCCTGGACAAGTTGGAAATGATGACAGGACAGGAGGGATGTGGGTGATCCTTATTCAAAGATAAATTTTTTAAAGATTAGAAACACAGTGCTTTCACATAGTAAAGGCCCACCCCAGCCCCTTGAAATAGAAATTAAGTGTGGGGCAGGGGAGCAGCCTGGTCAGGACAAGAAGAACAACAACAAACTATGGCAAGAAATGGAAAAAACAGGGGGAAAGGTGATCTGTTCCATTCATCATCCCAGGTAGTATTTTTCCTATATTGCAAACTGAAACTGTAGTCAAGGAGTAGGAAAAGCAGGAAGGAAGGGGTGGTTCTTGCATTGGTGGAAACCATTCTCCATGGGAACCCACCATAACCAGGGCATTGGTGTTTGCAGAGACAAGGCTGTGGGCACAGCAGCATGACAGTGACAGCCTGGGGAAAGCAAGGGGAGGTGCAGCCTGGGCAGCTGAGTGAGGGCTTGCACAGCCCTGAGAAAAGGTCTTGCACCGACCTGCAGAGAGCAGCCACAGCAATACTTCTTGCTTGGGCACTGGCAGCCTGTGCTGAAGCAGCTACAGCCTCTTTCAGAGAGCTGGGCTGATTTATAACCCCAAATCTGATCAAAACACCACAGATGCAGCTCTTTCTCCTACCATTCAGCCATCAGGTTGTTTCTCAGCTACAACTATGTCTTGCTATCCAGGTTTGTTTTCTCCAAGGACACACCTGGGCAGCAGGAAGCTCATATTGAACAGCATTGGAGCTCGGGAATTAGGTAATGCTCAGCTGTGTTGGACCAAAGTGGGAGTACTGAACTGCTGGGACCCCTCCACAGTGGCCCCTTTATTCAAGACAACTTTGTTGAATAATGTGGATGTTGAAATAAAGCTGACTCAGAGCAGGGGCAGCTTTTGCTGGATGAGCTCTCTGGCAGCAGGTGCCTGTAAGAAGGTTTTCACCCACAGCTTTTTATCTGTTAAGAAATTGCAGATGGCACCTGGAACAAAATGATGCTTGTCAGTATTCGGATTGTACCTTAACTACACTTTTTGTGATCCAAGATTAGTAATTTTCTGCTTAATTTTTTTCCTTTTAAATGAGGATTCTCAATCATTTCTTTGTTTCAGCTGCAGATTTTGACTGTACAACATGAAATCATCTGGGAGAGGTCGACTGTTCTTTCGGTTAAAAGATTCAGGCAGAAAAAGTCATAGAAGTCATAGAAAGTCATAGAAGTCATAGAAAAATTATCAGGTATAAGGATATGTTTATTTTTGGTTGCACAAGAGCAAGAACTCTTTTCAGCTTTAAAATCTGTGTCTTCTGCTCAATACACAAAGTTTCTGTACATTAACATTTTCCTATTTCTTTTGTCTATGCAAGTTAGTCCAATAAAAAATAAACTATTTTATCCTTGTTCTCAAGAAGTTTTCAATTTTTTGACTAGTACCCAACTACCAAATTCCCCAAGAATTTGTTTTGGGTTGTATCTACAAAACATATACAGTCTTTACTTAGCACTCCTAAAAACCTGGGGGAAATGGACATAAATCCAAAATTTCTCAAGATTATCTCAAAGGAAACTAGAAATTTGAAAGGCTTATAGAGCTTGCCTGAAGGTGCTGTTGCTCACCTTTGTTTTGGGTGAAACTGAGCCTGCCCGCACTGAAAGATCTGGACGATGGGATTCTTTCCAGGAAACACATTTATAAAATCTTTAATGATAAGTGCTGTCAGAGTTCTGAAATATTTGTAATGAATCATTCAGTGCTACATATCGGCCTCCTCTTCTCCCACTGAGTCATAATTTTCAGTAGGAGTAAGCACGGGCAAAATGAAATTTTATTATCCCCTTTTGCCTTTCTCTTATGACTGGGCTAGTGAACATCAGAGTTAATTAAAAGGCTGCTAGCAGGAATTGAATTTGGTGGTATAAAAAGGGCAGCTATCATCAGCTTCAGTGGTAATTGAAATAAGGAGAACATACAGGAAAGGCCCTCAGTGCCAAATACAATATATAGATAAATCTCAGGGTGTCATGGTTCAAAATTGCAGATGAGAAAACATCTGCTCATTTGCTAGCAGAACTTGAAAACACTTGAATTTCACTAGTCATCTCCCAGAGAAGTTTCAAGGTTCTATATATCCTACAACTGTGTTGCATCTGCTAAAATATGTTTTGGCCGAAACTGGAAAGAACATCAGTGAAGTCCCAAGCAATGCCCAGTTTTCCCTTGGACAGTGGTGTTGGTGTCCATCCTTCTGCCATGAACCTGTGCTTCACGCAAAAAAAACAGCCAAGTCTAAGAGCTGCAGGGTGAAGGTGAATTCCATAGGTGCATATGTATTACCAGATAACGATGCCTTGTAAGGCTATCTAGAACAGAGGCCAGAGGGTGTTAAAGGAATAAAGTTGGTACTTATTAAAAAGGCCTTCAAAGCATACACCTTGGGCATTACAAGAGTCCAGCTACACACAGGATGGACCCAAGATGGATTCCAAGCCATGAGTTTTCACACTCATAACTTTTGGTCCATTTGCATATTGGGGTTAATTGTTCAGTTACAGCTTCAGGTTATGAAGTCCCATCCTCCCGGATTGCTCTCCTCAATCACCGTTGTTTATACTTTTTGGAACTGAAACTGCAGTGGTGTCCTTGGTCCTCAGGCTGGAAAAGGATTGCTTTGTCTAACTAAACCATGAAGAGAACTTGCTAACATTTTGTATGAAGTTCAGAATTATATACTAATGCAGTACAGAATCTGGAAAATATGAAAGCTAAATCTTAAGGCATCATTTATGCCAAACTTGTGGAGCCAAGAGGACGAGAAGTAAGAATAGTTCAGAGTCTGTGGATCTCTAAGATAATTCTGTATTTCTACTCTAGCAGAGATCTGAATCCGTAAGTCCCACTACTGGGCAAACAACTTAGGGCAGGAAGTTTCAGACCTTCAGCCTTGCTTGTTTCAGAACCACTGAATCGATTCTCTACCTGCAGCTACAGAAGGCGTGTTCAGGAGCAGTGCTGGTACTTTCAGCAAACCCTCTGGAATAAAAAGAAAAAGTGCATTGTTTTTCTATAACCACTCAGGTACCTTATGCTATTCATGGTGAAAGACAGGCTGTTCATTCTGTTACTGACTTTAGTTTCTTGGTAAACATACTGGATTTGAGGCTGTTTTATGAAGTGTCTGATCATCCTCATGCAATGCACAAGAATCACAAGTATGTAGCTATGATATCTTATATCTCTGGGGTGGGCATTTAAATCCCAGCTTCTAAAGCCCTTTTGTAAACTTCAAAGTATGGAATGCATCATTTAATAGCTTTAAAGATCAGTGTATACAGTATTAGCTTCAAAATGTTTGTGTACTCTCAGGCAACCAAAAAAACTGTAGGGGAAAAAACCCACGCTGCAAAAATGTCCAATTGCTTCTAAAATGGCATCCTGTAAGAGCTGGTAAAAAAACTGAAAAATAAAAAGATGCCAGCAAATTCTCTGTGCTGACTCACAATGAAGAAGGTTTTTAGAAATTCTTCAGATCCTGTTTTACTTTCATCATGTTGAAGTACAATCCTTTCAATAACAGTTTCACTGACTCCAAAAAATGAAAATCTGCACTTTACCTTCTCCATGCAGTCCTGGAGCCTTGATTAAGAATAGTCTCTGATATATCACCATGGTTTAGATTCATGGACAGGAGCTAAAGCAATGGCTCTGTGGAGATGTTTAATAAACATGTACTTTCTGTTGCTCTTATTTGAAGAGTGCTGTTCCTGCCTTGGATTGAAGGAATAAGCATGATATACATGACAAAGTCTGAAAGATTGGGCCTCACATTTATGGAACCAGCATTCATGTCTAGCACTGTACAAGTGTTTTACAACAAAATAAAGTTGTACCAAAGGACCACCTTCTGTGCCAAATACAGATAGGGGTACCTCAGCTGCATCTGTCAAACACGGATACACAATTGGAACAGGTTGATGTGGAGTTTCCATATTTAAAAATACTCAAAGCATAGCTGGAGAAGATCCTGGACAACCTGATCTAAGCTGACCTAACTTGGGGAGGCTGGTAGTGGGGGAATAGATAACCTCCAACATGTAATATTTTATGAATTTCTGAATTAGTGCAACCATCTAGTGGAGCAGGAGAAAGCAAGAAAGAGACTTTGTGTCAGGGAGAGCAAGGTGGTGGTTCTGAGCTATTTTCAGATAATTTTAAGCTGTATGAAGATACCACTCCTGGATGGGAACTAGTTTCTATCAAGGCAGCTGTGTGGGCAGCAGCAAGATCTGAGGCCTGTCTGCTCATGCTGATGTTGATGCACTTTATCAGCGTAGCCTTGAACATCACACTGAAATTATTTCACTCATATAAATGGTGAATCCAGACATTTGGAGGACACCTCTGAAATAATCTTGTCGCAAGCCTTTCTGTGAAGAAATTAAAAGTTAAATTTCATGTAACTTCAAAATGTTTGATATGAAGGAGATCCTCCAGTTAAAAGAAAATCAGAAGTGGTATTCACCTCTTATCTTTCAGTGTTGCAAGGAAATTTAGAATGACTTCACACATTTTGTTACATACCTTAGCACACTGAAATGAAAAAACGCAAATAAATATTGAGTAGCAGACTAGGAATCACTTGCTGTGACTAAAGAGATAACAGATCATATCTAAGTTATTACTAGCATTTGATAGGTCTCATTTTTAGTTTGATTAATGGAATGTGCTTATATCAAGAATGATCAACTCTGACGGAAATATGGAAAGAAGCTGAAATCTTTCCATAAGTCCAAGTGTTAGAAACATTTATGAATTAAGACTAGCATTAACTATCAAAAACTGCAGAAAAAAAAAAAACCTAAAAATTAAATGCTGAAGTAATGAAAAATCTCATGGAATTATGAGCTATAAATCTAAGATTAATATATTATTTGAATAATTTTGTATCTGAATTAACATCAAAAACACTGTTTTTTCCTTGGAAAAAAAAAATCTGCAGTTGGGAACAAACCAGCCTCCAGTTCTGGGCAAGTTAAAATCTCTGTGAGTCCAAATGCTTCTATCTGACAGCTGTTGAATAATTTATAGAATGACATCTTCTTTGTTTACATCTAAAAATAGTACTAGTAATTTAATAGCAAGTATAACTATTTTCATTCAAAATATCACTGATACCCTTTCTGCAAGGGAACCTTATCTGTCTCTGTACTTGAACAATAGAAAAACTACATAGATGGTTTATTTGGGTGTAGGAGTCCGGGAAAGGGTCTTCCAGAGGGCTTTTGGGAGCCAAGACTAACATGTACACAGAGTCCTGTGTTTGGTCTCCCTTCTCCTAGCAAAAGAAACTGATGGTAGGATCTCTTCTTTCATGCCTTTGTCTTTTTCAGTAAAATTCAAAAGAGAAGCATTTCCTGAATATACTGGGAACTAACTGCAAAGAGTTTCCTTGTTTATGACACAAAAATCTTCTTGGCCAGTGCTGCTGAGAGGGCTCTTTCCCCTCTGTTCTTGTGGTTTGTTGGCTGTTGTCTCAGCATCGTCCTTGGTGTAGAGCTGATAACAAGTGTTTATGGCTGGCTGGTGCTGCAGGAGGCAGTGGGACACTTCTGAGCACTCTCCCTGCTGGCCATGCTGATGGAAAGGATGACTAGATTGCTCTGCATGTTGCAAGGTCATTGCAGGACACGTGAAACCATAACTAAGGGGATTCCAAGTACCTGGAGAATGGAAATTATAACTTTAGGTAATACTATACTTTGAGAAACTTATTTCGTGCATTCATTTTTGCATTTTTTGCTAGTATGATTCCTTCTTTTACTTTTATGTTCTTGATAAATACCCTTTCCCCTCATAACAGATAAATTGGGGAATTTAATAAAGAAAAATTCCATGAGATTTCTTTAAAGCAAAGTTTCATTGGTCTAGGATGATATTGGTACAATACAATTTTCTCTTCTGTGATTCAGAAGCTCATGTGAGTCATACATTATTTCAAAGGCAATCCCAAGGGCTCAGTCAAGGAAATATTTGGGCACCATTTAGTGCTGCTCTGTCCTTTGAGTCCTAGATGAGACAAAACCAGTAAAAAGGAACACAGCAAATGAGTGCCCTTGGAATGAATAAAATGGCATGCATTTATGTATTTTCTTTATTATCTTGTATTTTAATGATACAACTGAGAATGAGATTCCCTTTACATTGGTAATTATAAAGGAGAGCAGATGGTGAAGGCTTATCTTAAAGTGTTAATTAAAATAGCTTACACAGCCAAGCCTCTACTTTAATAAAGTGCATCAGGAAGATATAAGACATGAGTGAGTGCCCTATTTCAGTGAATTATTCTTAAATAAAGCTACTTTGGAGCAAATCCACCGGAGATGCTTAACATCATGTCAGTGAAATCTCTTTCTCTCAAGTTTATGAAAGAAGCACTAGATGACAGGTTCTCAGTTTATGTTTCTGGAAGTGAAGGGAAGTATGAGTTCACTAGGAGGATTTGCATTCCTGCCTGACTTAGTAGGTATTCAAATAAAACAAGTGAACTTCCTCACTGTCTCTATAGGTTTGTTGTCAGGCTTGTGCAGGATCACTTCTGTGTGGGCTGTGCGGATGTGGAGCAATGCCAATTCCCCTTCGGGATTCATCTGTTAATTCATACAGGTGACTCAACACAAGGCAATTGGTTCAGGATAGTGCCTAAACCTCCCACCTTCATGAAAACCAACCAGTCTGAAGGTGGTAGCTGTCAGTCTGCACCACTCTGCTGTTGAAAGACTCAGCTTGGTTACTGAAGACATAGTTTTAGATGCTTGCTTCTTTTTTTTTTTTTTTCCCTTTTCTTTTCCTTTTTTTTTTTAATTTTAGACAGAGTTCAGTAAGTCCTCAGCAGCTGCACATCACAGCCACCTAGATATTTTGTAATGAAATATTAAGTCCTCCCCTCGATCAAGGACTAGAAGCCAGTTACCCATATATGCTCTGAAATGATCAGTGGACTAGTCATACATAAAAACTTTTTTCTCATTTTATTATCTGAGCCACTACATTTTTATTTCTACTGTAAAAAAAAACGAAAGACAAAGAGAGGAGTAACATTCCCTCTTCTTTTCTCCACTGACATACTGAACTGCTGAACTGATGACATTGGAAGCTATGAAGATTGAGACTGGACTGCCCTCTTCAGATCATTTTTGTGCTGTTAACAGTTTTGAGCTCTAGGTTAAGAGCATGGAAAAATACAAAGTAACATTGATGTATGCCAACTTCAGTGCATTCATCTTAAGGGAACATTTTTTTCCTACCCAGATACAGTAAACCTCTGCATAGAGCTTTGTTTTTAAATAGTAATAGGTGGGGGGAAACAATATTTTTGTCAATTCTTTACATCACTTATATTGGGTTGGTTTTTGGCAGTAAAGACAGAAAATGTTAGAGATCGTCTGATAGGGTAAACAAGATGTCAAATGCTTTGATTGCCTTTCCTTAAGGACTCAAGCTCTCAGACTGTTTTCTTTTCTGAAAGGTTACAGAAATAGCTCATAGTTTGTCCTTCTAACTGCAGAGCTGTTCTTTAACCTTGGCTTGCATAAAAAGTACAGCTGGGTGCAGTCTGGAAACATAACTAGTTAAATAACTTCACAAAAGTAGGTGTTTGCTGCATTCTTCTGTCATCGGCCCTTTTTACTTGATGTCATTAAACGTTCGTTTGTCCTGAAGTACTGAAGAATTCTGGGTGATTGAGAGTTGAACTGTGCTAAATGCTTCCTGGTCCCTGAGCACAAGACCAAGAAGTCAACAAGTTTCAGGCTGGAATCTTCAGTGACTTTTGGCATTAATTACAGTATGTCCTAAATGTATCCTGGCCTCATGGAAGCTGGAAAGTGGAAGAGGTGGTTGTGGCTCACAGTGGAGGATGAGTAGGACAAGCAGAGGAGAGGAAGCATTCTTTCTAACTAAGCACTTCAAAGCAATTCTGTTTGTTTTTCCTGTGAAAAATTAGTATTCAGGTCATATGCAAGACAGAAAACTGCATTTTCCCTTCAGGCTCTTTTTTCTCGCCCTTTGTGCTTTGACCAAGTGCTTTGATGTTGCTGCTCTCATAGTGTTCACTCTCCTGTAACAAGCTACAGTAAGGAATAGCTTATGCTGGATTTTGTCTGAGCTCTGCAAATGCCTTTTAGATACTGCACCTATTGTCAGAAAGTAGTCTAGATTTCAGACTTTAATAGGGTTTTGTAATGAATGTGTGGAAATTGGAAGCCCATTCCATTTTAAAAATCTCTCTGCTAGACATAAAATTTAAACAATATATTTTTGCAATAAAGTCAACTATCCACCAGGAACAGAATATTCTGCACTCAGCATTTTAGGAACTGGAATGAGGCTATCTATCCTCCATCAGTTCCTACTGCATCCTGTCATTCCCAAAAGATAGTCCCTACTGTCTCATTCAGATTTTAAGCAGGAATTTAACTACTATGGCTTTAGTACCTTCTAAGTTCTAAGCAAATCTCTCCTATCCGGTGCTCTGAGCATTCAAGGCTGTTCAGAGAAAATAAAATACTGCAAGGAAAAAGTCTGAGCTATTGTCAGATAAACTGATATGAAGTCTTTTTGTACAGTACATTGTGTGATTATTTTTCCTCCCTCTTCTAAAGACTAAAATAAGGTAACAAAAAGTCACTTCAGACCAGGATTACCTCAAAAAATTGATGTATGAACCAGCTGCTAAGCAGATTCTTTCTAAATCTCACCTGACATTTCTGTTTCAATTCATAATGTGAAAAAGATGATATTAAAAACTACTTTATAAATTACAGGTTTATTGCAGTTTATTCAATTATTACTCCATGCCATTACTTAGCTCCCAGTGATAGCATTGTTCATGCAGACTTAACATGGAAAGGCTGTTCCTCCTCACCCTTTGTTTAGTGAGAACCAAAACCTGCACAATACTTTGACTTCTCCATCTGATCTCTGCAATGTCATGTGCATAAAGAAACAAAAGCCCCTCCACAGCCCTTGTCTCCTCACTCTGTCTAAACCAGACATCAGAGTCAAGCCATGTTGTTATGATGATGCAATTATGAATGAGCAAAAGTAGAAGCTAAAGCCTAATTGTAAAGTTTGGATTCAATCACACACAGTCAGTCTTTATCCCACTGAGACCTTCCCCATGCTCAGCCAGAGAGAGGGGGCAGGATGAGGCTGTTGGTGCCATTTGTGTTGTGTGTCTGTCTGTCTGTCTGTCTGTGCTGCTTTGTGTGTCCGGCCTTGTATGTAATTACATAAGTACGCCCTGTGTGTGTAAGTATGTGTGCACAGTCTTGCTGGGAATACATGCTGGATTCAGACACTCCAAATTCTGAATTCCCAGTGGAACTGGGAAAGCTTTATCTACCAAACTTCATGATAAAATACCAAAGTGATATTGCCACACATGATGCCCCACAAAACAGAGAACAGATAGTATCTGATCACTGTTCATTTGTTTAGATTGGTTTAGAGGCTCTTCCTAAACACATCAGAAGGACTGGGTATTACATAGGAGGAGATGGGAAGGAAAAAGAGGAAAAAGTGTAATGATACCTAAAGTAAAAATTAATCTGAACAGGTCACAAGTCATTTTGGACCAAAACTACAACTTAAGCCCCAACTAAGATAAGTTTTTGTGTAGGTTAAAGAGACTGTTTGCCACATTCATTATGGTCAGACGTTGAGAAAAATCTGAAGCAGAGGACAACATATACACCATGAGATAATCCATTGGAAAGCATGTTATAGGCAAGTAAAATATTCTTCTCTTATTTGTATTAAAACCACGCTGCCTTTTAACAATCTCTGTGTTATTATTAGCATGGATTGTTATAATTTCATAGTCTTTGACTGGCCAGTAGCTGAACTGATGCCTACATCAATGCTTTGCAACAATAAAATTAGGCAGCTCTGTGCAGAATTTCATTACATTTTCCGATTAACATTTATTAGAGCAATTTTGCCACACCAACATAAGGTGTTTCACAGTTTGATAGGTCTCCTTTCCTTTCAATGATAATTGTACCAGAGAACATTTTGAGGCCTTACATGATCACACTTCTCAAGGATTCTAAAGATTGTTTTGCTTCCTCTGATCTCAGAAAATCCTTACCAAAAGGAGTGATCGTGCATATAACTTCTACTATAGCATTTCTTTCTTCTCATCTACAGCACTAATTTTATACCACTCCAGAAAATTTATGCTTTTTGAAATTTGTGTCTTCAGTCTTTAGGAAACTTTTGTATTCCTTATGTTAATTACTTTCAGTAAGCCACAAAATGCTTGTTTATTGAGATACTTTAATGCCTGTCACATGAACATGAACACAAGTAGTTTTTATGGGTGACCATTTGGGGTTCTAAATTTGCCCACAGAGTTCCTGTCAATATATTTCAGTGCAGCACTTCAACAGAGTATGTTGACTGTAGCACATGGATTAGAACACCCTGACTTCTGCAGTGAAGATTTCCTCATCCTTTGAATTAGCCATAAAATAACTGATATCTATATTCTCCAGGGCACAGGCAGAACCTCTTAATCTTTAATATTTGAATGGGACATTCCTTCACCAAAGAATAGTCTGTAGAGGTTGTATACAGAAAACTGAACTCAGATTCAGATGTACCTCTGGAGGAATCATGAATTTGAACCTTATATTCAAAATATTATGGATATATTCTTTCTCTAATTCACATTCTTTCATTTTTCTTTCTTTATTTTTCTTTTGTCTAAGATCAGCATGCCTATGGGGGCATAGAAATGACTATTCTTACTGGGAGTTTTGTCTCTGTCTGGAATTTCTCTGGTTCAAAACAGTTTTTTTCAATCCGTGATAATTTCCATTTCTTGTTTGAAGAATCAAGTCAGCTAGGCATTAACTTCAGATTTGCAGTCTATGTTCATACAATTTTGATATCTGTTTTATGTTTTCCATTGCCACTCATGAGTATTTGTACCCTGGGCTGTTTCTGTAGAATAATGGTTGGGGAAGTTTCTATTTGATTAGTAAACCTAAGACCAAAAAGGGCTTTTCCTGGAACACATGTGATATGAATGTGATGAATTCAAGATATCCTACATCTTAAGGAGGTTCCTTGCCACAGACTGGGATATCTTCCACTAGAGCAGGTTGCTCAAAGCCCATCCAGCTTGGCCTTGAACATTTCCAGGGATGGGACATCCACAGTCTCTGTGGGCAACCTGTTCCAGTGTCTCACCACCCTCACAGTGAAGAATTTCTTCCTAATATTTAATTTAAACCTCCTTTCTTTCAGTTTAAAGCCATTTACCCTGGGCCTGTCAATGCAAGGCCTTTAAAAAGTCTCTCCCCAGCTTTCTTGTTTCCAAAATTAATTTTTTTCCCCTCTGGTTTCCATATCAGACACGCAGATACAGTGGGAATGCAGTTGAAGGACATGGGCTGTGGACATGCAGGGTTATAATTTTAGGCTTGTATGATGTAAGGAATAACCTGTTCTGTAGCTGCCTTCTTACTCACTGGGACAGCACAGATACAAAAAACTACTTGCAGGGCCAAAACCCAAGGTATGAGATGGTCTGACCAAATGGTTTCCAAAAAAACCTGTACTGATTATTATCAAGGGGCTTCCAGGCAGTAAGCAAAATTCTGGGATGTGTTCAAAATGGATGACCCTTCAATGTATCCCAATGTATTTTGCCATGTTACAGGTTGGTGTTGCCATGGTGTTCTAGATGTGAATAGCTTGCCAGAGAGAAATTTCTGGCTAGACATCAGGTGGTCATAGCCCTCTTGCTGGCCCCAGTGTTGTTTATTTGAGTGCAATATGTGCAGACAACTTTGGGTGAGTGGTCTTTGAATTGGCCTAATTGCAGTGTATTTGTTCAGGAAAGCACTTAAACACTCAGGCAGCTGTGTGCCAGGAGGAGCTGTGCTGAGGGCCAATTTAAAATGTGGTGTGTGTGCTAGTGCCACTCTGGTATGGGCAGGAATGACAAAGGCAAAATAATGCAGTGCAATGAGTGTTATTTCCTTCTTTTTCTGATGAAAGGTCTTTTGCGTGTCAGTCTCCAAATTACAGACCTGCAACACTCAAGAAAATAACTTTTGCAATAATCCTGAGTGCATTTTTGAGACAGGAAGGCGTATTACCAAATGCAGTTCTGGGATAAGCCGGGAGCTGGAGAAACCTTAAGAACTTAAAAGTAAAAAGCCTCTTAGGAGACGTATGGGCAGAAAAAGTGGGGATGCAGGAATCATTTTCCTAGGTTGAAAAGCCCATTTTATAACTACTAGCTGCTGAAGGAGAAGGAAAATCTGATCATTCAGGATCTGATGTGTTTAAAAGCGAAGCTTCTGGATTGACCATTTCCTTGCGTTTTTGTTTGCTTTGAGATTTAATGAACTCCACTGCACCATGGGGTTTTAAGTCCCTAAAGAATTTTTTTTTCTTTTTTTTTAATAATATGCTTAAAAATGCGCACATTGTTGGCCATTCTAAAGGCAGTGATGGAATGAAGTCCAGGAACAAATGGAGTTTTAAATAAAAAACATCAGAACACAACTGGGATTTTTACCCTTCACAAGAAAGAAATGTTTATACTTATTGCTGTGAAAAGCTAAATTTTTAAGGTCAACCTGAACTCTCTATGATAAAGAGATGGCAGAGCAGGGCACTTTCATGAAAAGGAAATAGAAGTGAGAAAGAAAAAGGGTGCACAGATCTTTTCAGGTAACCTGACAGCTGCTTGGCTGTATAGAGGTTTGTGTAATTAAGGCACAAGGCACCTACCTCAGGCAGCTGTTACAGTCTTATTGATACAGCGGTGGACAGGTATCTTGCAAAAGAAACCTTGAGGTTTGCTATAGATCATGGGAGCGAAATTAAAAGAGGGCTGTTTTTTGAAGTTACGCAGTTGTTTACAGAACACCTTTGAATATAAAGACTGTTTTTCCAAGATTTTTGCTATTGTGAAACACAGGGGAGTGCCTAATAAGAAAAAAAATACTATTTTCTTTGTTACCAGATACAGAACAAGATACAAGATTGATTAGATACAAGTTCACCGAAGGACCGCTGGGAATACCACAGAAAGGCTGTGCTGGAGCTGGGTGGAGAGATGTTCTTACTGAATTTCAGCTCTCCTTCTGCACCCCTCATGTAGGAAAAGCCACCAGGAGGGGATACACCGCCGCAATGCCCAAAAACATTCATTACCTTGGTGCCCAGATCATGGTGGGTGTAAAAGGGGAGGAGTTTGTGCATGGGGAGCGCTGCTGGGAGATTAAAGTTGTCCTTCTTTTTCTGACTAGGTGAAATTACATCTCAGGCAGGAAAAGGGGGGTTTGGAATTTCCTGTATTATATAGTGCTTGAGATGATAAGGGAAAAGAGAAATCTCACCAAAAGTGAGATGTGTGTTGCCGTGACACAAAATATGTACAGAATAGTAGCATGTTGTACAGGAACAATCCCATGCTTACCCTCATTGCAGCACATAGTACTGAATGAACATTGCCAGAGGAAAAATGTTGTTAAATCTGTATGGCAAACTTATTCAAAGAACAAATCTTTATCATCTCAGTGCCATGACAGATCCTGAATTATTTATTTATTTTTTTTTACTGTCACTTTTCCTCACAGAAGAACTGGTTTTGTCCTCTGACTTAATCAGCGGTGAAATGGCAGCTTGGAAGCCTGCCAAAGACTATTATGCATCTGTCAGAAATACACATGTTTTAGGAGGTTATTTTCCAGCCCTTTTATTTGTTTAGAATGATATAAATGTGGCTCAGCTCCTGTAGCATTTCTGATGTTAGCAGAACCTTCCCCAGAAGGTGTTTTAAAGAAACACCCCTATGCTACCACCTGGTGCCCCCAGCACATCCTGTTTTTGTTTACATGTCCAAGAAATTCCAGCTTGGTGGAGGGGTGGGATGCCTGCATGACAGTCAAAGGGATCATTTTAAATGCTACAAACTGATGGAGTAAATAAATCCGTTTTGACTATATAAAAAGAGCTCGTTGTCCCCAGCTATACTGTGGCTGGGAAAAAAGAGATGCAACACGTGTATCAAGCATGCCGAAGAACAAAAACAGGGGAAAATGAGGAAAATAACCCTTAAACACCTCCCCAGAAAGATTGGTTACCATAGAAAAGGATTTTTCACCAGCTGTTTTAGAAAACAAATGCACCACAGAAGCACCTTTTAAAACTTGAAAAGAATGTCAACAGTGAATTTCAGGGGGAAAGAAAAGAAAATTAGAATGTTGATTGGATGTTTTCTGCTGTGCTGCTATCCTCAAAAATACTGTACAGTGTTCTAGTTACTTGCAACTTCTGTACAAAGGATTGCTTGGCAGATTCTTATTCATTTCTTTTTCTGTTGGAAGGATATCCTTTGGCTAATTTCCAGATGCCAGAAAGCATGGTTATTTTTAGATAATTTGATACACTCTGCTAGCAAATGTGAAGATGAAAAGCGATGAGTAAGTGTGGAAAGAATGGGATCTGAGGATCACAGGAATCTTGGTGTCATGCAGACAGCCCAAGTTTTCTTCCCCCAAGGAAAAACATCACAAGTCTGAACACCAAGTGTGTGTAATCCATGCCCACCATCCCCACAGCAGAAGCTGTTGGTTATAGCTTTCACAAGAAGGCATTATCTTTTAACTCCTAAGAAAGCCTACTTCATCCTTTGTAAACCTTAGGCTGCCGTTTTTCTTTTGTTTCCTCAGTTTGGGTGTCTGGTGGCTGCAGTCTTCTTCCTCTTCTTCTTCTTCCTTTCTTCTTCTTCCTCTTTCTCTTCCTCTTCTTTCATCTTTCTTCCTTCTTCCTTCTTCGTTCTTCCTTCTTCCTTCCTTTTCTTCTTTCTTCTTGTTTCTTCTTCCCTTTTCTTCTTCTTCTGCCAATCTTGGATTATGACTCAAAGGAGCATGACTCTGGGGTATGACTCATTGTCCAGACTAATATAGTTTTGACTCTGTCTCAACTTTCTGTCTTGTGGCCCCATAAGAACTTTAGGCGATGCTGGATCACATTTTTGCTCTTCTTTTTTTTCTGTGAGTTTTCTTTCTCACACAAAAGATGTTGTGGAGAATTATTTTCCAATATTCTCCTGTGAGTCCCATTTCAGTTCCCCAGTCTATCAGTTAGTAAGTTTTTAAAGAGCTATTGTTCAAGCTATATTTAACTTCAAACTTTCCTAAAGCCCCATTAGATTTTTAAAGTTTTCTCATCCTCATGTCTTCAGTTATACCCAACATTTTCCTTTTATCTTAATTATTAAAATGCCTATTGGAAGCCTGAGTCTACTCCACTCTGATATTAAGAGAGCATTACTCTCCAAATGAAAGGAGATAGAAAATTATTTTGACATTTGAAAAGCGATTTGGTTCTCCTTTCAGCCCTTTTTATGTCCTTTCATTTAAAATATGTGCTTTTTGTAATGCTTTACTGATATGCTACCCACCTTTATCAGTGCAGTACCCAACCAGTCATTACCCATTCTACCCTTTACTAAGTTCTTTAATTCCCAGATCCTGAAGTATCAGTGATTTCTGCAGTTCCTCATGAGACTTTCTTTTCCTTCTTCTCCCCTGTTGTATTAGACCTTTCACATGCAATGGAATGAGGACACCCCTCTGAAGTTTGTGTGTCTGCAAAGTGGGCTACTGCTCGGTTAGTAACACATGCTTCTTTAAGGATCTGAGTACAGTCCTTGTCCCCAGGCTGATTCAAAGCAGGTCTAAGCATTAAGAAGTGACCTGGAAGGGCAAAGCAAGACACAACAGGCCAGTGAGAACCCCTGTTCTACCCGACTGCTCCACATGAGTGATGTGTTCAGAACTCTGGAGCAAAACAGTAAGGCAAAAAAAGGGAGTGCGGATAGAGAAATTGGTGACTTAAAAATGAGGCAACACTGCAAAAGATGATAGATGGGCATAAAACAATAAAATACACTCTTAGCTTTAATATTAATCAATGCTATTCGTCGTACCTCTTTGTCTGTGTTTCTGTGTTTCTTCTGAGAACATGAGAAAGATGATATAATTAATTACTTAACGATTTGAGCTCTTCATCTCAGAGAAATCTCACACCACAGCATAATAAAGAGGTACATGTTTTATGATAATAGGAACAATAAAGATCATTTGGATTCATAAGGAAGGAAATGCTATGGCTTAATGACTTCTAAGATCAGGAACAAATTATGGGTTTGTACCAGTCCTTCAGTCATATTGCTATATTCCATGTGAATGGTCACATAAAATTTAATAGCTGAAGATTAAAAAGAGCAATACCTTTCATTAACATTTTTTGATGAAACCATTTTAACTTACAATTTAACTGTGGATTCACAATTCTGCAATCAGTCTTTGTCAGCAAGTACTCAGTGCTTAAATGCAGAAATGATTCATCAGATTACGCAGCATTACAGCCGCTATAGGTACTGTCCAAATTCTGTCATTTCAAATCAAATGGTGAACAGCCAGCCCAATGCTTTACAAACTCAGACATGCCACTAATGAATACATTATTTCTGCTGTCTTCACAGTGTTTTGGCACTTTTTTCCCTGGTTTTGACCTTCTGCAGGAGGTACAATTTAGATAAACCTGTTTAAATTTGATGCAATATTGATACAATGAGATTGTGGATACCCTGTGATCCCATTCTATGCAAACCATGGAATCATTTTAGCTCATGACTATTAAGTGTCTCAAACTACACTGGAGCAAGCACTTCCCAAATGATGTTTGTTTCTGTTTTTTGCACTAAACAAATTCTCTCTACAAGGTCTTTTTTTTGCTTTCTTACCTTCTGTATAAGAAGTGTCAAAGAGGTAAACTATGATATTTTAGTCTGTAGTCCTGCTTTGTACTCTTTTCTGCAGACCATGGATAACTTTTCCACCATACAATCCGTAAGGCTGAGAGTATAAAATACCAACAACAAGCCTCAAAGATGTACAGGAAAGAAATCTCAAGGACTCGAAAATTAAGAACAATCAAGATTATAATAAAAAACCCTGTGGCTGCAAACATTCAGACTTGGTGTAAAGGGGTAGCATTAACTAACACAACTCTTTCTGGGTTCAGTTGCTGATCTAGCATTTAAATTCTTTCAGGAAGTCAAAGTCTCACTTAAATAGGCATCAAGAAACAGAATTAACATGTTTTGATTATGTCTGTGTTAAATAATAATACACATACATAGAATGAAACACTGCTGCTGAGGAAGCGCTGTCCAGATATGCTGGACATAGATATGATTTTGGGAGCTTTATTTTGATCAAGCCTTGCTCTGGTCCCATTAATTGAGGGGACATGTGGAGCTGGAGTACATTAGGTGTGCTGCTGACACACATCTTCTAGTTTAGAAGAATTCAGTGCCCACCCTGTAACACTGCAGCAGCAGAATGCTTGAGGAGTGTCCTCATGACCCAAACTGAAGCACTCTGCCACACATCATGGCTAACACCAAAGCAGTAGCCTGCCTCCTTCCTCGTGTCCTACAAAAGTGGAAGCAGAGGAGTGTGCTCTCTGGAAACACTGTATTAGGAAAAGACAGAAAGACTTGGACTCAAAGTTTTACTTGAGTTCGTAATTAATACATGCAGTTAAATTAGTTAACCAAATCACTTTCACTAAGCCTACATTACCATGGTTACATTATTATTATAATTTAGCCAGCATGTCATTGCCAGCCAAAGAACAACCTCATAGCAATAAAAATATAAAATCTCTTCTTTTTCTTCAATAAATAAGGTCACTGTGACCTTTTCATCTAAGTGAAAGCTCTATTAACCTACCTGTAATGAACTCAGTCCTCAGGTCTAAGTATTCTCTGCTCACAGTTTTGCAGAGCTGAAACATTTCAGCTGGGAAAAGGACTTCCACTATTGCTCTTGTGGTGTGGGGCACATCTCGTGTGCCACTGATTCTGGGCCCAGGAGCTTTCATAGTTCACTGCTTACTGCATTCAAAACAAACCCATGTTAAGGAAGTTACACCTGATTAGTGAGCAGTCTGTTTACAGATTAGGATACAGGATTACTCATCTCTACCCTATTTTCTTGTTGTCATTTACTCCTAAATTTTCTGTACACCAGTAGGAACAGATGATTAATTTAGGAGTAGTCCTGATTTCAATTGCGGTACTAAACTAGATGACTCTAGGGTGTCCCCTTGGACTTTAGGATGTCCCTTCAAACTCACACCCAACTTTTAATCTATGACTAGGAAAAAACTGTCTAGAAAACCTACAGTTCTTATTGGAATTAAGCATTTTTTGCAATGAGTGCTTTATAGAATACTGTCTACTGTTGTCCACCTAAAAGATAAACCAAACCCAAAGTGATCAGCATAACAATATGATCGAGCAACATGACTTTTAGTGAAGGAATTCAAACTTCCCAAAGTCTACCTTATGAACATTGAAAGAGCACCTCTTCTAGACTCATCTGGATTTCTGAAAAACATCCCCAAGTAGGCTGCTCTTGTATCATAGGATGTAGTAAATTTGTAAAAGTTTTGCTCCTCTTACCAATGTAAAGGAGGAAAGAGCCTTGATTGAAACTTCTGTGTTTACATTGGGTTTAATCAGAAGCCCATATATAAAGTAATTTGATTAGGCCTGTGTGATGAAGATTAATGGAAATTTACAGCATGTCTTTACTTTGTTCAAGATAGACCTTTTCAAGAATCAAGACATAAAGTAATGCTTTTGTTAGCGAAATACATTTTTTTAGGTACCAGACAACATAACGAAAAAACAGGGATAAACACTTGGTTAATGTTATAGCAAAACTAGTTTACTGATGAGTTTATATCTGTATATGTAGAAAAATAATTTTATATATATACATATAAAAACACACTCTTCTCTTATATGTTACCTATCCTTGCATCTATATTTAAATTTTAATGAAGCTCTGACAAAAAAGCCATATGTTTTTATTAGTTTTAAAAAATCTGCTTGGAAAGGCATAGGCTATCTAGGGATAGACTATCTAATATCACTTATTCATTGTACACTGAACACTGAACCCAGTTCTTTTGGTTATCATCAGTAGCTGATAGAAAGGTTATACACATCAAAATCAAATCAAAATTACGTGGAAGAGATGGGTCAAACTCTTCCTGGAATGCTCTTCATGAAGTTTTTTATGAACCATGAATTTTCAAGGTCATTGTTCATAATGCTTCTTTATCACTTTCAACAAGCACAAAGGCTTCAGAAACTGGCAACTCAAATACAATATTCCTTAGAATGGTAAAGGAAGAAAAACATCTTGGAAAACTCAAACAAGAAATGAAAAATAGTAAAACTATTTCAAAATCAGTAGTTTTTATTTGGCCAGATTGTAAAACAGATTGCCAACCAGCCAAGTGTATAATCTATGGCTTAAATCTATTTTGCTACCAGTAACATAGAAAGAAAATGTCATAGAAAATTTTGAAAAGTGCCCCTGGGTGTACGAGTCAAGAAGTCTGTCTTTGATGTAAGGAAAATTGAGTGTAAGTGGAATGAAGGAAAAAATTACGAGATCTGTGATCGATGATTAAGCGAGCAAAAGTCAACACAGTTTTTGTAGAGAGAAGTTATCCCTCACAAATTGATGAATTGCTCTTTTAGGCAGTGAACAAGGAAATGGATAAGTATATTTGTATTTTAGAAAAGAAAAAAAATCCAGTCAAGGTGTCTCCTCAAAATGGTCTCATTAAAAAAAAAAAACAAAATTAAAAAATTACTCATTAAAAGAGAAAAAAATAAATGCTGAGGCAAAATATTCAGTTCTTACCACAGATCTCTTACATTAACCATTAACAGGAATATACCCTAGGATGTAGGCTCAATGTATTCACAAATTACCTAGAAATGCCATTGAATAATGGGAAGTCAAAATTATTTGAAGTTGACAAAACTAAAACTGATCTCAAAGATTTGAAAAATGTCTTCGAATTTTAAAAGCCTATGGGATCAAATGGCAGAGGGAATTCAGTGTCACTAATTACAGAGCTGTGGGAAGGGCAGCAGGAAGCAGCCCTGACTGCCCAGGTACAGCAATGAGCTAATGGTGCTCCTGACAGGAATTTTGAAGCTGTTGAGAATCATTCTTGGTGAACACTAGTGCCAAATGAAGGAAAAAAAGTGTAAATTAGGAATTAGAAAACAAAAGTATTATTTTACTGAGCACATCCACAGTCCATTCCAGAATACTGTTTGCCAGTTTGGCTGCACAGTCTTTAAAGGATGAGTCACAACTTAAAGGTATGGAGGAATAAACAACAGTGAGCAGAAAATCAGAAAATCAGAAAATGGAAAATCCCAAGTGATCTCAAAAAAATGAAATATAATTCTGTGTTTTGTGTCTATTCTCATTTTGGAGGTCTCTCCTCAGCAACAAAGCAGTCACAGCCTGGTTGCTAGCCCGCCACAGCCCCAAGGCTCTGTGTGAATAGCAGCAAAGTGGAGGCTGTGGATGTCCCAGAACGACCTTTGCCATCAGCCCAGGATGGACCAGAGTTTATCAGCAGAGAGTATCAGAGCTTATCAGTGCTGCCAAGGCATTTTCCAGAGCTCAGGCAGAGCAGGACCAAGCTCTGGATGCTCCCATAACTCTTAACATGCCCCACTGCTGGAATGAAGAACGGCAACTCGCTCTCGTGAGCGGGCACTCGCACATGCATTTGTGTCATGTCCCATCAGCCAGCTACTTTCTTGACACTTGACACCTTTGGGACTGGAAAAATAGCTCTCCTCTTGCCAGATAGCCAAAGCTCAAAAAATGCCAGGAGTGCTGCCCTGCCTTCTGTATGCTCCATGGGGAATTTCCTGAGCTGGATGTAGTTTAATAATTAAAAGCCAAGCAGCTTACAAGCACGGGCACAGGCCACTTCATGCCAACTGGCCTCAGTGCCTGAGTATGTTTGCTACCAGGCATATTCAATTTTCTGGTAGAAACACTTGTTAGGGTTCAGTGTAGTATTCCTTTCCCATGCTGTCTTTTGAGTCATTTCTACAGAGAACTCTTGCTGCTGTTTCATCTGTGATCTTTGTTCTCTGTGTTAAGTCCTTTTGACCATGGATGACTCTGCCTTTGTGCAGATTGCCTGGCTCTGCCTGCTCTCTGCCTCTGTTCTTTTGTCCAGGCACCATCTGCCCTGACTAAGTTCTGAGCCTCAACAGCCCTGAGCCAGTGCTGGCTGGGACCTCCACCTAACACCCTGTCCCAAAGACCAGGAGGTCTGCTTGAGTTCAGCTCTGGATGTTCTGTTCCTCCCCGAGCCCAGTCACTGGAATATTGGTCTCCAGTTCAGCTCTAGTCCCCACTGATCCAGTCCCTGTCCTGCAGATTAAATATCTGGCTTGACCTGAGACCTGCCACAATAACATGAACGTGCCTGGGGATCTGGACACTTGGCTGAAGCCAGTCACTGTCCCTGGTTCTGCCCTACTCACCTTGCAAAGGGGCTGTGGGACTGGACTCTGGCTGAGACCCCTGCCCTGTCATCTGAGTTACTGCTCTTGGTTCTTGTCTCTCTGTCCTTTAGGCAGCAGCAACCCATTTCTGCTCTTTGATGTGCCCTTTCTGACTCCTTTTCAAAAGAAATAATTGTTTCTTGCCACTAGGATTACTGAGACCAGGAATAGGACCCCGCTGCTATGTGGTTTTACTTCAACAAGGCAAGCATTTTTATACCACTTATGAAGACAGTCAATTTGTGTTATGTAGGATAATTGCACAGCATTTTCATTCTGTCTCTGCATGAAAATCTGTTAGCTTTGTAGATCCCCTCTACTGTCTCTTCTGTAATCTCCTGGCCGGTGTTAACACAGTCCATGGAGCCTGGGGTTATGTGTATTGACATAACACAAGTCAAACTGTGCCAAGCACATAATCTAATAGTGATACAGGATTCTCCAGGCTGATTAACATTTAATAAGCCCTTGTGGCAAGTGTTTAGCCTCTCCAACTGGCACACTTGTCAGCTATGCCGAGGCATGGTCTGGATGTGGGAACAATCCTAACAGGCAGTATAGGCAATATCATGTCACGTTCTCTCTGGCAGTCTTAGAGCCCTATCCCAGCTCACCTTGACACAGTAACCTCTCTTCCATGTTTATACTTCATAGGATCAGAGAATCCCAGAATTACTTGGGTTGGAAGGGAAGGGAGCTTAAAGTTTCAACCCCCCTGAAATGAAAGGCATAGCTTTCATTAGACCAAATAGATCGGAGTTCCATCCAACATAGCCTGAAACACCTTCAGGAATGGGGTGTCCACAGCTTCTCTGGACAACCTGTTCCAGAGCCTCATCACTCTCAAAGTAAAGAAATTCTTTCTCATATCTAATCTAAAGGTATTCTCTTTCAACTTGAACCCATTCCCCTTTGTCCTGTCACTGCATGCCCTTGTAAAAGTCCCTCTCCATCCTTCTTGTAGGCTCCTTTCAATTTCAGGTACTGCAAGGTCACAATTAGATCACCCCTAAACTATCTCTTCTGCAAGCTGAACAGTCCAAATTCTCTTGGGCTTTGCTTGTAGAAGCGGTGCTTCTATCCCCTTGATCATCTTGATGTCCCTCCTCTGGATTCACTCCGGTGGGTCAATGCCCTCCCAGAGCTGGGGCCCCCAGAGCTGATGCGGCACTGCAGGTGGGGTCTCACCAGAGCAGAGCAGAGGGGCAGAATCCCCTCCCTCACCTGCTGCCCACTCTGCTTTGGATGCAGCCCAGGACATGTTTGGCTCTCTGGGCTGTGAATGCACATTGCTGGGTCAAGTCCAGCCTCTCATCCCCCAGCACCCCCAGGTCCTTCTGGACAGGGCTGCTCTTGATCTGTTCATCCCCAGCTTCTTTTGGGGTTGTCCCTTAGGGCCGCATCAAACACAGCCCTAGCCCTTTCCCTACTGCACGGGAAATACCTATTTTTCTTCCTTCCTAGGATGTCAGCTCAAGGGAGAACTTTTTAGTTCTCATTATAGTCAAAGGACAACAGATAGCTGTTTACACCAAGGAGATGACAACCATTGCCTCTCTTTGTTAAGATCTCCCATAAGACTGAGGATTTGGAGAAGATTTGGATACCAGCTGTTGTGTCTCTTGCCACTCAAAGAGACTTAACACAGCACCTGGGACAGATAAGCTGCAAACAGATGAGCAGCCATGAAAAAATATAAATGTTTAAGACAGGGCATACACAGGATCAAGACTGCAGCCCATGTTCTGGTGTAGTTCAGCATGAATCCCAGTTCTCCGATAATACAGAGCTTTTTGTCATTGGCAACTCAGTCTGGAACGTGGCTCCCTTTCAGGGTCCCATTTTACAACTAGGTGTCTAGGTCTGGTATGCTGGAAGGGGAAAATAGAGGCTGAGGATGCCATAAAGGGCTGCTACCACTCTGAGGGTATACACTCCCTAGGGTGTGCATGAGAGGGACTTGCACTACTCCCTTGGGTGTGAGTGACTGCATGCAGGGCGTTGTTTTATTCTTGACCAGGCAGATGTACGGTCTTCACTTCAAATGGGAAAACTAATTGTGTGTGCCCATCTGCAACCCTGAAAATGTTTCAGCTCAACAAATTATTCTGTGAGTCAGAAAGCACCAGTGTTGTAACCCCCTGCCAAATGATGGATCAGCCAGGAGGAGTATATGTGGCTCTGCCTAACATCTGGCTATTTAATAACCTTGAAAACCTCAAGGAATGAAATGAATCTGAGTGTTCCTAGTCTACATACTTTTCCCTTATGTCTAGGGATGCCTGAGATGAGGAAGTTAGTATACAAAAACTAGTAACATGTCAAGTAAAATTTGTAAATAGTATCTTAAATTAAACACTAGTGTCATTGAGTTTCAGCTCTGATTAAATAAAGCCTTAACTCTTTCCTATAGACAAGGAATGGGGATAGCCCTGACAAGGGCTACATCTCTGGGCCACCTGTCTATTCTTTGTCCATGGCAGAATCAAGTCAGCTTGGTTTCCATGGTTTCCAGCCGGGGGAGAAGGAGGAAAACAGGGATAGATTTTTGCAGGGATCGGATGCTTGGTATGCAGTGTACACAAAGCTGGGCAATATGCCATTGAGAGTGAGGGGAGAAATCTTTCATCACTTCATCAGATAGTCTCCTATAGCAACTGCAGCAGTAAAAGCAGTAGCTGCAGAGGCAGACAGCTGCATAGCAACCAGCTATGTCACACCAAGGGTCCCACATCCCCTCCTCCTGCATGCACACTGCTATTACAGAACAATTTGATTATGTACATGCCTCTCCCAAACAAGATCAAGCTTGTTAGGCACAGCGACCAAAGGCTTCTACTTCCCTGCCCTGGATGAGAACAGAGTATCACACATGCTGACCTCAGAAAGGTTCTCCGGAAAGCAACAAATGCTGCTGGATTTGCACAGTACCAATGAGTGAAGCAGTGATCATGGCAACAGCTTCCTGCCCACACCTAGTGTTAGCCACGACTCCACTGCAGGTTCCTCTGCCTCCTCCCTTTCCTCCTCAAGGAATGGAGCACCTTCCCCTTCACCATGCTGTGCCCACATCAGCTCTTGAGCAGCCCTGCCTGCCTGCTGCTGGTCAATGATGGCTGGTGGTCACAGCACACTGTGCAGGCTGCACTGCCCCCACCACCTCAGGGCAAACCTGGTGGATGCTGTCCAGGGCTCTGCTGTCAGGGAGACATCTTGGGAGTAGAAATGCTTACAGCACAGATGCCAGAATCAAGGGTGTCTTGGAAACGCGGGAAGGTTGAACCCCTGCTTCTCTGGGCATGTTTATTCAGTGCTGGTGTCTGGTCCAGGAAAGAGTGCATGGTGGCCACTGGCTGCCCTCCCTAGTGCACCAGCACCAGAGTTCTTCATGCAGAAGTGCATCTCATCCCAGTGGAGAGTGTGGGCATTATGCTGTGCTCCAAGAAAAGCCCAAAATCCTGGCAAGTGATTTTTTTTTTTTGATTTTTCCTAGTTGAAACATTTCTCCTCCTGCCATTTAAGGCCATGATTCCTTTTTTCTTTCCTAGGCAGGTGGAGGAGAGTTGGGGGTTGGGGGAGTTTTTACTCTTTCCCACAGTGGAGACATTTTTGCCATTAAAGAAACCTGGCCGGGCAACTCCCTTGGCTTCTAATTACTCAAGACAAAAGAGAAGGGTGGGGATGGATGGCCGTGAGTTTCTTTGTCCTAGCAAGGGGACACTCGCCCTCGCTGGCCCGAATGTGGAGGAGAGAGGTTCTTTTTCTCCGTGGTGGAACCAGGCCCTGCACTCCAACACTGCTACAGCTTCCTGCTTCCAAGAACAGCGCTGAGAACCAGGACGCAAATGGTGAGCAAAGTTTTTTCCTTCACCCTTCTCCCACCTGGGTCTCCCCCTGCCACTGCCACCTGCTTGCTCCTGCAGTTGCTGTGACTGAGAAAAAAGCCGCTCTGCCCCGCTCCACCGGGACCGTGTGGAGGAGGGCATCTGACTGGAAAAAAAGGACTGAGTTTCGTTCTGTCACTGATTTTGTTTCATAGCTGATGTTGTTCTTGTTTGTCTTGTAGATAGATCAGTAAAGAACTGTTATTCCTAAGCCTATACCTTTTGCCTGAGAGCCCCTTAATTTCCAAATTATAGTAAACTGGGAGGGAGGAGATTTTCATTCTCCATTTTGGGAAAAGCTCTTACCTTTTTTTTCTGGCAATACTATCCTCTAAACCAGGACAAGGAGGTGCCACCCCTGTCCTTTCACCTCCTTGGAACGTCAGGCGCAGTGGGCTCTGCTCAGGTTGTTCTGGCCAGCCAGTGTCAGCGCCTGGAGGAGAGACATTGGGAGCTGAAGGAGGAGTTGGGCTTTCTGAACACCAGATGAATATAGCTCCAGAGCTGATGCCTGTCAGGAGGAGTGTGTGCCCTGCTGTGCTAGCTGCATCCATCTTCCTTGTACTTGAAAGACAGCAGTCCATCTGAGAGGGATGCTGGCCATGCAAGCCTGCTCTCCAGTGACTGATCCTTTGGTTTGTTTTCAAGTCAGGCTGTCAGCTGAAGAGATGACAGATGGTCCACAGTTCAGACCTCTGTGTTTGCTGCCCAGTATCACAAAGCAACTGATTCCAGCAAAAAGTCCAAGTTTTTTTCCTTTTCCTTCCCTTACCAGCCAGAGGGAGAAGGATGCTCCTCATACCTGCCTCCGATCTCAAGGCAGATGCTGCGGGTGGTGGTGATGAAGCAGGAGATTTGTGTCTAATCCAGCATGAAAAGTAGACCACCCAGGAATGGCCCCAAAAGAGGCAGCCTGTGATGCTGCAGGCCAGGATTCTGGCTAAAGACCGTGGAAGCTGTGGAGGATATGAGGCTTTGTAGGGTCTTAGTTCCCAGAGGCAGGGTACAATGTCACAGCCAAATATTTGGTGAGATTAGCAGAGTGGGCTCAACCATGTCTGGTTACACCAGTTCAGCCATTCAGGTCTCTAGTCTGCCTGGAATCCCTTAGAGAGTTCTGAAATTTACCCTGGCACTGGCTCAGTCTGTATTCCTCACACTGTCACACTGTGTCCCTCCAGACAGGAGAAAAACACAGCAAACTTCTTCCCTCTCCTGCACTTTTTCTTCACAGGGAACTGCCAAAAGTGGAGGGACAATGAATTCCCACCATACCAGAACACCCCTTTCCATTTGCCACAATGGTGGTTCATGCTACTCTGGGGGCCAGATTCCCTTAAGCACATAAATAAAAATTGTCAATGTTATTTCCCCCCATATATTGTTAAATAACCTTCTCTTTTGGCTATTCATGGGCTCCAGTGATCAGCCTTGCCTTCCTGTCTGGAGCAGCAGAATTTGCAAGCCTCCTTGGAGATAAGGCAAGGTACAAGCAAAAAAATCAAACATCTGCTGCAGATTTCTGCAAGAAGAGAGTACTGAGAATGATGAAAGAACAAACTGAAGAGGGAAATCATACATATAAATGAGGCAGAAAATCTTGGACATCTGGAGGTAGTGACGTCTGAACACAAGGAGGAAAAAGTGAACTGAAAGGGATCAACAAAACAACCAAGGACTTAACTGTAGGAGGGCTGAAGTCTGGCTCTAATGCAGAACAGCAGGTGCAGTGTATATATTATGCTGTGACAAGGTTAATTCATCAAAAAATCTTTGCTAATTGGATTTGGCACAATGATTTTGTAATAGAACTGGTCACTGTATCTTGTGGGGCAAAACATTCTTAACGCAATAGTAATAAGTCTTAAAGCTGAACTCTGAACTCAGTCAAATAAACACAAATAAGGGAGAATTAAATGTAGCTCTCGCTAGCATGCACAAGCACATCTTATCAGCACAAGGAGAAACAAAATATTAGCACATCTTATAGCAAGTACATAAATCAAAATCATCTTTTGGTTCTAATTATGCAGCCAGAACACTTGTCTGCAGTACAGACAACTTGTAATCTTCTTGAAGATTGTATCTACTTAGCGTGTCCCAAAGCGATAGCATCTCAAGACTGATAAAGAAGTGAAAACATGATTTTACAATAATTGCAAAACACTTTAGGCCTTTTCTTGTGTATAGTCCATTTGTACCAGCATTTACATCTTTCTCTTCCACAGGAGGAGCAGTCAGAGCCTTTCAGGTTTTTAAAAGCTTCACAGTCTTTTGGATTTGGAGGTCAGAGACAGCCTTAGCTGCCATGACCATGAGATGATGGAGCTCAGGCTTGTGAGAGGAGGGAACAAGATAAATTGCTGAATAACAACTCTTGGCTTCAAGCTCAAGAATAGTTCATCCTGATGTGCAGAAATTAAAGGAAAAGTAGCCAGCAACATACATAGGAACATAATACAAGGAATTCCTGACTGAAGTCACATCTAAAAACAGTGTCCAAGAAGTGGAATCTGGGAGTTATCAACCAGAAGAGACAGACTGAGCGCACAAGGGTGGGGCTGGGAAACCCAAAGCCCATCTAATGTCAAATCTGGCAAGGGACAGGCAGGAAAACTAGGAGGCTTCTACTGATGTGCCATCAACAAACAGGTGACACAGGAAAGCAGGGCCCAGCGCTGCATGGGGCAACTCGGGAAAGAACAAAGTGCTCAGTGTGTCTTGGCTCAAATTTTACCAGCAACACCAGCCTTCAGGAGGGCACCACGCCCCTGGGAGCTGTGGAACAGTCCAGGGTAAGAAAGACTTCACCGTCATTTGAGTTATTAAATTAAGGAATGTTTAAAGAAACTGGGAAGATGTGAGTCCTTGTGACCTGATGGGATGATCCCACAAGAGCTGAGGTTGCTAGCTCAAGGGATATCCTTGTGACCTTACATAACCCCATTTCCCAAGCAGATAAGGATACGCTGCTTGCTTTGCCTTACAGTTAAGGCCATCAGAGACTGCTATAATTTATTTACATGAAAAAGTAAAGTGCTACAGTTCTTGTTTCAAAAGCATCTGAAACATCAGGTGGAAACACAGCCTTTTGCAGAAAATCAATGCATTGATTTGCTTGACTTTTTTTTTGTTAAACAAAGACAAGGAGAGAGCAGAGGAAGAGATAAGGGTAATATGAAGGCCCAAGCACAAAATCATATGTTTATTTTGGAGCAAGGAAGCCAGAAGCAGTAAAAGAAAATAAAAAAGGAGCAGACTTTGCAGCAGACATCTATGATAATTCAATTTAATTGAAGGTACTGTAATTTCTTTTTCAATCTGGGTGGTGTAGTGATGGTTTGATCAAAATAATGCAATTGACATTACATAGGGTGATGGCATTTTACTTTCCACATAGCTGATCAGACATTTGTTGTTTTGTTCCTGCTTTTTATAGCCACCTATGACCATTTGCACATCTGGTTATCAATTTTTAAAAAGATTTGACACATCACAGAAAATTGCCCACATTTCAGTTTTCATCAGCTTTGTAACAAGAAATATGTTCCACAAACGAAACAAAAAAAAAAAGCAAAACACTAAAACATATAAAGCTCAAATTTCTTGCTCTTGAGTAGCAATTTCTCAGTCTCTCTAGCAGAATAGTGATACTACAGTAACTGTTATGTGCATCTAAGATGTCTGAAACATGCAACAGTACCCTTACAGTGATTTCACAACCATAAGGCGCACCGGACTATAAGGCGCACCCCCTGGGAGTCAGCAAAATTCGCAACATTGTAGATCATATAAGGCGCACCGGACTATAGGACACACTTTTTTTTTGCAGCGAGGATCC
>PYHW01010717.1:9640288-9678027 GCA_013186435.1 Turdus rufiventris
GTGGCCCTGCTGGCTCCTCCTGCGGCTCGCAGTTCATGCTTCCAGGTTTGCAAATTTCCAAACTTTGTCCATTATATAAGGCGCACCAGACTATAAGGCGCACTTCCAGGTTTGGGGGAAAATTTTAGTCAAAAAGGTGCGCCTTATAGTCGTGAAATTACTGTAATTTATCACTATGTCTAATAGAAGGGCTTGACTTTGTGGTTTTTCTCTAGGAAGGAATCAAAATGGATTTTTTTTTTTAAGAACAAATATTTGAGAATTAAACATTTTGACTGAAAAGATTTTAAAAATTGTTGTTTGTGGGTTTTTTTAATAAACTTATTTTAAAAATACATATAAGCATCCTTTCAACATCAGTAAAGAAGGGCATAGGAAAAAGGAAGTCATTAAGAAATCACTGGAACCACTGATTCTTGCCATGCAGAATCAGAACTGCTTAGATTTGCTAGAAATTAAAAAGCAAATAAATATGAGACGGAAAAATTGAATGTAGAAAAAAAACGCGAATTACAGTAGGACCTACAGGTAATGACACATATTTGAAGATAAAAAGGTAGCACAAAATAATAGAAAGGCATTTAAAACCATCAGGAGAGTCAAAGAATTGATGTCTCTTTTGAGTGACACATTGAGAAAATGTGTTCCTTATACCAGGTATTCTAAAGAGATTATAATGGCAGTATCAATGCATCTGTACCACTAGAATTATTTTTTCTATCAAAAAAAATTGAACTTTCAGGAATCAATATATTCTAGAACTTGTAAATTATATTAAAAAGTTGCCCTTTTCAAGAAATAGGAAACCTAAAAAGGGATTTCCCATAGCTTTAAATCAATCTGACAGGATCTTCTCTTGTTTCACAGGAAATTATGCTAATACTGGTTTGTGGTTGGATTAAAAGGACCTAGCTTTAATAGAAAAGTTTATTTATTGGAATTCAATCACAGATTTTCTTCACAGCTCTTAGCTAAGAAATCTTGGTTTAATATAATTGAAGAAACCTTTTGTGATATTCTCAAACAAAGAAACAAAACCCCAAAAATATTTAGAAAATAATAAAGTATCTCTTCGCATAGCTCTTAAAAATGTATTTTTCAGCAAACCCAGAAATCCTTCTTTTGTATTATCTTCAAAATTTTGCTTTTCCTTAGAAATAATAGGCCAGAGTCTGAGAGCTTTGCCTGCAGATAGAACCTGATGGAAATCAAGGATTGTTTTGCACATCTACAGAAAGTGATCAGCAATTCAAAACCCATGTCCTTGTTTCAGTTTTACAGATACTTCAATGCATTGCAGAGAGTAGTGTTTCTTTATTTCATTCTAATAAATTCTGATCTGGGACTAGGATTTCTGTTAAAATTGTTTCTTTTTTGACCATGTGAAAAATTTGGCTTCTTTCACTCAGAGGGAGGAGAACAACTTCTACGTTTTATTTTCCTGATGCTGTCTCAAGAACAAGAAGACATCTGTAATTGTTTGTGTAGAAGTTTTTGCTTTCCCCAGCAACAATTTCAGCCCTGCAAATGCAGTCCAGTGCCTCTGACTGTAAACACAGAAATCCATCAGACTTTGCTGGGAGATGAGCTCAGTCCTACTGCCAAACATTGCTATTTAATGAGATGGCCTCTGCTGCGTGTTGTGAATACAAAGGAGCTTATTGACTTTTGTTGTGAACCAATGTTTTAGGTGAGGGTCACAGGGAAAGGCTCTATGGTCTTGCTGAAGGTAAGAGAAGATGAAAAAGCATTTCTTTGCAGTTTTATTACAGCTTTTTATGTTCATGCTAGTCCCAGGGATCTTATGTCAAGCAAAGAAGAAATTCCTGAGTATCCTTCCTATTGAAAATATTATGTGCCTTTCAGCTGTAACACTGAAAATGTTCCTTCTACATCACAAAGGGAGATGAAAGGATATTTTAATAAAATGATGACCCTCTCAGTAAAAATGCCTATTTTCCCCATGTGCAGCACGTAACACCTGCTGTCTCCCTATAAAACAAATGATTGATTCTGAATCACTTTGTATGGCAGTTACCTTGGGAACAAAATCGTGTACCAGCTGTGTCACAGCCATCACTCAGCAATTAGTTGAACTAGTCCTCAAGCAGAAACCATGTCACTTTATCTCACAGGTCAAAGATTTCAGGTCAAAAGAACACAACCCTGTATTTGATTTTGTATATCTAAGTCAGTCTGCAAAACGCTGTAAAGAGACTTATGGGGAAAACTAAGATGAAATCTGTTGCACAGAGATTTAATAAACGGAAACGGGCCAAAATTGAATATTGCACCTTCTCTGAAAAATATATTTTACTTTTAATACTGAGGCAAAAGACCTTCCCATAAAATGTCAACCAGTTGCTAGATGAATCGTGTAATAATTATGATAATCATGGACTTCATGATCTTAGAGATCCTTTTCAACCTAAATGATTCTATGATTCCATAAAATACATTATTCTTGTAACATAAGACAAAGGGTTTGCTTAATTCTTGAGTATTCTGTATTTTGAAAAAAAAAAATGCTAATTGAGTCAGTTCAGGATCCTTTATTAGTGAAACTAATACTGCTAAGACAGGTCAAGTGCTGACCTCACAAGATTATATCTGCTCAAGATATATATTTATATTGACCCCAAACTTCTGAAAGCACTATGGTTTTGCTGTTTTGCCCATGAAACCATCCTAAATGGTGGGACCCCAGTTCCCTAGTAAAGAATTCTATTTCACTGAAAGCTTACAGGTCTACAGTAAATCTTTGAGATTACACATTCCCTTATGAACCTGGATGCCTAGGCATGGCTACAGAGTAACAGTGCAGGGGTGCAGAGGTACAGGTGCAATGAAGTTTTTCAACCCTACCCATTTCTTCTCTTTCACACACCAGGGAAGCAGTGAGAGGAGCAATCAGTTGGATTTTTCTGGAGTTAAAGGAAGAAAAAAAAGCAGCATCATGCCAGGGCTAAAAGTATACCACTCTGACTGTTATGAATGACAACTTGCAGCAAGTTCAGTCTAGAGCCCTGGGCCTGAGCTTGCTCTTTGAAATAGTTTTACACACTTCCCTAAAATTGTAAGAAGAGTTTTGACAAAGGGATCTCTTGAGGTCTAGTACAGTCCTCAGCTGCTAACTCTCATGCTTTTACTTTTCTAACACATTCTCCCCATCACTATATTTTTTTGCAAATGACATAAAGGATCAGTAAAGGTGATGCAGGGCAAAGTGAAGATGGGTAAAAAACACAATGAATACAAAAATAGGTAACCAGCAAGTTGTCCACCAAGCTTGATGACAGAAGAGTAGAAGGTGTGAAAACCAACTAATCATCTGAATTTCTAGCAACCTTCTAACTGGTGCATGGCAGCTACCCATGGGGAGCAAAGCTTCTTTACCTATAGCTCCAGCTTCCCAAGTTTTATCAATGGCCCAGGAATGTGCAATCACTGTCAGAGGTCACACTCTGCTTTACTATCATCACTGGTAGTTCTTTGCAGTGCAGAGATACCACACTTGAAACAGGATTTTGTCTGAATGGTATAGATTATCTTGAAATAGGAAACTAGTCACCTAGGGAGTTTTATACTATTGGTGGGGGGAGGTGCTTCTGGAGGGAAAGGAAATATCAAAGAGATTTTTTTGATGTGGAAAAGGAACAATCATTCTTGTTCCTTTACAATGAGGGCATTATGAAATGGTTGAGTAGTTGAGTTGCTTGTTGTGTTGTTTTTGGGTTTTTTTAATAGAGATACAGAGCAGAATTGCATTTATCAGATCCTCTGTCTTTCTAAATACCTCTGGATTTGTATGTTTGGGTGCCTATGAATTATTCACACGTCACACATCCACAGTAAGGTATCCACTGACTGTTGATTGAAAATATTGGATATTATTTACAGAGGAGGAAGTAATCAACTATTGCTAGAGAGACAAAGTTACAGCAAAACTTAAGACTAGTCAAGGCTGTAAGGGATGTGTTAGGAAAGGATTAATACTAACAGTAACAAACATTAGTGAAGTATTCCTGGAAAGGAAAAGCCTCCCATTAAGATAAAGGCACAATTTGTGTGTTATTCTAACATGAAATAGTTAAAATTGCTTTAAAAATCCTGGACATTTTGAAATATCTGACAAGAGATGAAAGAAGTAACATATAGAGGTAAATTTTTATCTTTGATGACCTGTCATGAAATGTATTGAGTACCAGCTGCTGTGAATTTAATTTCAAAGTTGTTTTTGACAGCTTGTTCCAATTATATCCTTATTGAAAGGCTAGATTTTTGGTAGATTGACAAGTTTCCTTTTTATTTTTACCTTCTAATGAGCAAAACAATCTGTTACAGTATATTGATCCAGCTTACTTATTTCTGGATATTTAAAATATGGTCTGTTGTCCTTCTCTTCAGATACTCTTACCACCTGCATTACAGCAATAAATATACTTGCATTTTCAAAAATAGGTCAGGGGAAAGGTCACTTTTAAGGAACTAGTGTTTTTTTCTGTGAAATTAAATTATATGAAGAGCAATGGACTTGTATAATTTAGAGGTTTGGAGTATTTGAATGTGTATTGACATAGGCACACTCGGGGTCATTAGCCCCTTGCAGAAATACAATAGACCAGATAGGCTCCTTAACTGGCATGGATTGTGAGTGATATTTAGATACTATCAACATCTGTGGGGCTGGTTCTGACCTGATTGAGGATATCACAGTTGCAGAGTCATCCTGTGAAAGCAATCATAACATGTGCAGAGTGTAAGAGCAACAAAGACAGTCCCTGCATCCATCCAGTCTCAAGAGGGACAGGAGAGCGTCTTCAAAGGATGGGAGACAACAGCCCCAGCTAGTAGCAGGGGACATTTTGAATGAGGCAAGGAAATCTTTACTAAAGCAGGTTTAGACACCACAGAGAAGTGACAGAATCACCATCCTTGGAAGTTTTTAAAACTGCCCAGAATGAGGCCTTGGCCAACCTGATCTAATCGCAGTTAGCTCTGCTTGGAGCAGATGGCTACAAGAGGAGGTTCCAGCCTAAACCCTTCTCTGAGTCTATGATTTTTTTAAAAGAAACTATCAGTTAAATAAACCACTGTCCCAGGCAGCAGAGAGAGCATTCTAATCTTCTGTCATGTCAGAAATCCAGAATACAATAATTCCACCTACTGGGGAGAACTTCAGAAAGGCCAGAAAGGAACTAGAATGGTTGAATGGTGGTGTAGAAGGGATAAAAGCAAGAACCATTTCGATTCTATAGTAATGAGGAAGGATGATCAATACTTCCGGATTGCATGTAAAAGTATCCTAGGCATGAAAACTAAGAATAAATCCTTTATAAATACTTCAAGAGATGAAAGGCAGAAACACAAACAGCAGAAATAACAAGGAAAGAGGATGCAGAAGACACAGAGAAAAATAGCTGTAGAAAAAATTCTTATCACAAATTTTTATTATTTCTCTACCATTTACATCTTACAGGATACATGAGAGATCAATATATTGTAACCTGAAACCAGTTCAGAGATACAAAATTCTTCTAAAGTTTAAGATAGGAATGCTGCAAATGAACCAGCAGAAAAATTCACAGAATAAAAAATTTCATGAGATTAAAAGAAGGGCCTAATCCTGAGATAACAAAACAACAATGTGCCAGATTGTGATTGATGGTATAATCAATGGAGTACAGCTGATCTGGGTAATTCAGCAATGGGGTTTGGATCTCAACTTTGTTACTATTAATTTCATTATATTTTCATTTAACTTGCTTTTCCTGTTAGTTTAATAATGGTGCAAGGTATTAATGCTATTACAGCTAAAGTAGCATCCTAATGAGATGAATCAGATTATGGCCATAATAAGAATTTCCACTTGTGTGAGCGTTTGACTGTGCATGCTGTGAAACAAGAAAGGAGATTTCAAAAATACACCTGTGGTTTTTCATACAACACATGAAAATGCACACGTGCACATGGAACATGATTAATACTGCAAGACTGCATTACTAAACATTCTAGTCAGGACATATTTCTGCAGTAATTGTGTCCTTGCTTGTTTATCTTGTAGTCTGAATGTTAAGAAGGGGAAGGGAATAACTCAACTTTTTTTTTTTTTTTTCTTGTAAGCTTGTTAATAGAATATTTACTTCCTATTTTCAGGGATGAAAACAAGGACAGAATAATGCAAGGTAAGGTGGTAAAGACTCTTAGGGACTCACAAAGACCAAAACAGTTGCAATAGATAAGAAATAAATTCTGTATTCATGGTACAAGCACATTTTTGTTTATTCTGATGGAATAATGTGCATTCATACTTTACTATCATATGATATAGATTAGACTTATTGATAATTGCTAAAAGCATGCAGTATTTTTCATCTATTCATATAATGGGACAGAGAATCAGAAAATCATAAGAATTTCACCATATACGTTAATGCTCAGAAATACTGAACACGTTGAGCTCCCATTTAACTTTAGGATGGTTGATCAGAGTTTTAAAACTTTGTACTATGGACAAGGAGATAACAATGTTAAAGTTGATATAGTTTATTTTTTTTTTTAATAGCATACCTTCATCTAATACAACATCTCCTTCCCTCTTCCCAAATATCAAAAATCTGTGAACCCTTACCCATATCTTCCAAAATTATTGGGAAAGATAAACCAGATAATATCATTATTTTTAAAATATCATAAATTAAATAAAAATCGGATATTTTGTGTAGTTTTTTGCAATTATATATCTAAATATTTCTGACAGATGGTTGTTCAGCTTGTAATACTTTCTTGTAACTTCCCCTACCATATATCATCAAGTACCCATCTTTCATTTCCAATTTTCAGCACTCAAAGATGAGTACAAAAATCACAGATTATATTCCCCCCTTTTTTTTTTTACTAATTATTATTCTGTCTTTATTTTGCTTTTTGAGGCAATAAAAAAGTTTATGTAAATGCAGGCATTCTTTTTCCCAAAGTAATTATGTTATTTTTGAAGAAGCAGAAGAGTGCACACAGACCTCTTTTAAAGGAGATGGAATATTGAGTATTTTGCAGTTCATTGCTTGAAGAGAGAGCACTAAAAATCAATCTGGCTAATTGAATATAGTGCTAGAATGTAGTTAAATGTCTTTAGACCCCTTCCAAAAAAAACACAGGTCTGGTTATATACTTCCACAAATTCTATCAGAGTTAAAAAATGCCAGCCAATACTTTATCTCACTGCTAGAAAGGTTTTCTGCACTGCAATGTAAATTTCTCTTCTTTTATTGTGATTTCATCATCTTTATCCTTATTAATGTTTCTCTTTTTTGGTGTTAATGTGTTTTAACTACCTGCAGAATAAAGTAATGGGTTTTAAACAAGAGTTACAGGCTGTTATTGCTTTACTTTGTCATGTATTTTCTTAGAATTGAGATCATTTTGACTCTCTGCTTTCAAATCTCTCCGGGATGTCAATACTGGGTAACAAGAACAGCCAAATAAGATTGCACATAGAGTCTTTGTTGCTTAACAATCGCTTAGAGTGCCTATTCTTTTCCTGGTGTGAGATGTTGCCAAACAAAACTTGGCAAAACACGCTGCACTCTTTCTAATTTATTGTCATTGCCTAGTCTCTTTCAGACTCATATTGCTGAAAGGCAAGGATACTTAGGGAAAGTCAATTTAACCCTCTCTTCTTGTTGTGCAGCTCAGGGGGGAAATAACCATCTGCGGGAGCAACTTGGAAGGACTCCCGGTGTGGTAATGTGGGAATAGTAGTTTTTTGTGAACAGCCACAGTGCTTTGTTATAATTTTTATTCACCACTCAGTCAGGTAGCATTCTAAATTCTTTTTTTAATAGACAATTTTCATTTGAAGACAGATAAGAGTATTCTCTAAATATGTGCAATTTTGCTGCTGTCTTCAATGGCTCTTTCACTTATTTATATCAAGAAGTACTATCCTCCTCCTGTCTCCAAAAGGAAAAATATGCAAAGGAAAAAGAGACTGAGGAGAAAAAATATATAACAAATATACAAATAAAACTAACATGAGGGATAGAAAATGAAATTAAAGGAAAGGAGATGAGTCAAAAAAGTAAAGCTGAAAAAATAGCAGGGGAGTGTATCACCCTTGTCCTAAAAGTCTTACATTCTCTTGAATTCGCTTTAATATTATTTACTGAACTTGCCATCTGTTCATAGATACTGATGAGGGCTTCTGCCAGCTCTAGGGCAACATTACTCAAGATGTTTCTTCCCAGTTTCCACTAAATTGTAGTGTTAATGGATCAAAGCTAAATTTTTGACTGCACAGTGATAGCACTGAAAAAACTCTCATGAATACCTTTTGAAAACATTCATATGAATCACATACTTGTGATTTATGTGTGATTAATCTGCTTCTGAAACATGAAGTACTAATGTTGTTCTAGATCACAGGCCCAGTGAGAAGAGGCAGAGGGCTTGTCATTCCTGGTAGGCATTTTACCTGTCCAGAACGCTGGTGGTGCCTCTCCACACACATGCTCATCATGTTTTCTCAGGATCAGCACCATTCATTGTCATGCTTGCAGTAGTTTGGGTACCTTGCCCAAACAGCCTTCCTTCTAACTCACTCACCCTCCTTCCAAACTGCCCCAATCTCTTCAACGTCAATTTTTCGTGGCACCTTTGGGGATGGATAGTAGGTACAGAAATGGAGAACATGGAGACTAATCATTCCAATTCACTGGAGTGAAGAGAAAAAGTTCTGCTGTGCTACAGGTAAGAACAGGTTTTGGACAAGCAATTTAAGTAATTAAATTGAACTTCTTATCTCCCTGAAAACACTACCTAGAATTTCCCTATGAAAAATCTAATAATGGTTTCATGACTTTCCGTCTGGCAGCAGCTCACTGTGTGCCAGTAAGTTCCTCCTCTTGCAATGCATTGCAAGGCGGAATTTGCCAGCTGCTCTGGAATGACGTACAGTGGTGTTCCATGGACATGAAGCGTGCACTGTTTTTCGGCAGTGCTATGGACAGCTGAGGAGTGTTCAGCACTGATGTGGTGCTGCTCTGGAAAGAGTCTACATTTGGACAACACTCCCAGGCACACAGTGCAATTCTTGGGGTGTCCTGTGCAGGGCCAAGAGTTGGATTTAATGATCCTGATGGGTTCCTTCTGACTCAGTGAATTCTATTCAATGATTCTATGGTACACTATCTGCATCCAGGGTTCTCATTCTACATGACGCAGAATGCCTATGGAATGCCTCTGTGAACCTGTTAAGTGAAGTCTAATTACAATGAGATGAACTGCAATTAGGAAGTAGGGAGCAGGTACCAAATTCTGCCTGTTTTGGGCAAATCCATTAATTACTACAGAAGGCAGAGTCTGAAGTTACTTCTTTGCCCTTTTCTTTTGCAGACATCTTCTGAAATAGACCTAATAAGGTGTTCCTAAGGTATTCCTCTATTGATATAAGCAGTTTTGAATTTGTTTAGGTGTATGTTCAAGTCTTACTAAAATTTTTAAATGACTGTTTGTCTAGTCCTTTTCACTAAAGCTTCTATGACAGACGATGGGAAATACCCAGTGGACAATGCTAACCCTTGTTGTTTTGGCTGTTTTATCCTATAATGTGATGTTAATTTTTTAATAGGAATGTCCAAGAAATGTGGAGGCAGTATCTTCACTCTCCAATGTAAGACACTTCATTCATAAAGTTGTGGCTTTTCTCTCTGACAGGTGATACAAAATTTTTGTTTCCCATCTGTAACTGTTTTATCGGTTAGACTCTGCTCCTGAACTTCTAAATGTTTCATACTTCACAGGAAGGAGATATGCATTAAAGGCCCATTTCAACAGTAATAAAAATAGAATCTAATATGGAACAACATATTACAAGTGAAGACATCTGTTCACATTATTATGAGAGTCTCAGTCCAATTACATTCACTATAAATTATGGAAGAACAATTGAGATAAAAATGTGCATATTATTGTTTCAGAGCTTCAGGCTGAGTTGAAGATGAGGGCTCCATGCATCCTGAATTCTGAAAGCATTCCCTGAGATATCACAATCCAGACTTACTGCAATAACATAAGAAATTATATTCAAAAGCAGGTTAAACACAACTTTGAAAATATATTTAAACATTGGTTGGCAAAAAAAAAAAAAGCCACCATGATTTAAAAAATCTAAGATTTATAGAGTGTCTCTAAATTGTGTCATGTCATGCTGTCCTGGACAGATACTTTTCCAATATAATACTTACCTTCTTTTAAAATTGGTAGTCAGTTTACATAAAAATCAGGAATATTCAGTGCAATTCCATTCTTTGATGCAGCCATATCACTAGTGAATTTAACCTGCTATTTTTTAAAAAAAATATTTCTAAATAATCTGGCTCTGTCAAGATGAGAAATAATTTTATTTTTTGCACAGGCATCAGCAGGATCATAGGATTATAGAACTTCATAGGTTGGAAGGGACCCATAGTGATCATCTGGTCCAAACTCTACCTCTAAACAGAACCAACTTAGATCACATTATTCAGAGCATTGGTCAGTTACATTTTAAATAATTCTGAAGCTTGCCATTTAAATGAAGTCTCTCAGCAATCTCATTAATTTTATTTTTCTCCTAACAATTAATTAGAATTTCACACTTTGTAATGTCTGTCCATTTCCTCTCACCCTATCATTTTTTTCTCTAAAAAACATCTGTCTCTATTTTGGCTGAACTTTCTCTTTTAGTAGCTGAAGAAAGCAACAAGATTCTTATCCTTCCGGTAAATAGTAAATGAAGTGGCAAAACTGGGCACAGTTGTCTTGATACAATTTCAGCACTGTTGAGTAGAGAGGGGAAAACACTTCTCTACTTGCTGGCTTCACTCTTGCTTGTGCAGTCTCAATGTTCTTTGTGCTTTCTCACAGGGCTGCATGGTCAAGTCTTCATGTTGTGTTCCTGAAAATCCCCAAGTTCTTTCTAACAGCAAATGACATTGAGGAAAGGGAACTGTTTAAGGCTGGCATTATCCCAGCATTATTTCTTTTTTTAAAAAAATAAGATTTAATAAACAGAAAGAATATGAGATGGTTCCATTGTTAGACAAATTCTAACAATTGGGTTTGAGTTTATCAAAACAGATTGCTGTTGATTTACTTCATGTTATTGCCCAGCTTCAGTGTCACAATCTATTAATACCTCAGAGCTTCATCTCACCTCCATAATAGGGCTTTTTATTAAATTAACCATCATTTTCTCACTTTTGATACTAATAACCTATAATTGTTCAAGCACAAGAACATGAAATGTAGTCTGTATCTGCTCTGCAAATGAAAACTACATTTGCTGTCTGCCTTCAGTGAGTCTCTGGCCAACCACTGGGAGCTGTCAGGCTGCTCTAGTATTCTGGTGTGTGAGCACCTTCCCTTCACCTTTCCTGATGTGAGTGTAGGTTACTTACCGTGTGCTGCAATTAAACACAGGAAGTTCACGAACAAAAAATCCTGCTGGTTTTCCTAACTTCTGGTAGGATTTCACATCTCACATGCTCTCTGTTGGTTGTGATAGGAAACCACAAGCTGGAAGGAAAATACACGTGTCCTGAGTCTTGATTCACAAATGACTGACACAAACCTGGAAAAGACATGAAGTCTGTAACAACTGGCAACAAAACGGGAATAGCAGTGGTTGGACTGCAAGGCAGGGCATCATCAACTGTGGTTCATGCTTCGGAGGTTATGTATATACACATATATTTAGTGTATCACCTCTGTATAGACAGTATATTCATATAGACATATATATAGACATATATTCAATAGCTTGTAAGAGTGTTCCTTCTCATTTTAGCAAACTGAGTCTGAACCGTTTGGTTTCCAGGAGCCCTGTAGGGATCTCAGACTTCTGCAAAGAGTGAAAGTTACACAGGACCATGAACTTGTGTGTGTGAGGGTAGGTTAACAGCTTGGAATTATGATGTCCTTAACTTAATGCTGCAGGTACAGCAAATGCCTTGTTTTTCATTCAGTAAATGAAAACTAAACTGGGTAAAGCATATCCACCACAGAACCATCTTCTTGGGTATCACCTACTAAACTCATTTTCTTCTCCCTTATAGAGATTTGCTGATGAAGAGCTAATACTTAAACAAAATAGGTATTTTCAGACCACTATAAGTATCCAGCATTATTTTATAAACATATCCAAAGAATATAGTTGTTTACCATAATTGTTACCATCAAGGATGGGATCTACTGGTCTCACATTTTTATCGTGCTAAGCTTTTCTACTTCTTCCTTTCTAACACAGAAAACCAAGCAATTTTTTCTATTGCTTTGATCTATTGCAGTAATCACTGCTTTTCTTTTACAATGGATAAATAATGGGTATTTTTGCTTTTATGCGTGGCCTAATTTATTTTCCCAGTCCATCTCTGCATGTCATTCTTTCTAAAGTGCTGATATCCTTTCTCTTAGAACTCATTCACCAGCCCCTGGATGCAGATCTAGTTTGGTTTTCTTTGCATGCCCTGGTCCCTGAGCTCCTGTTACAAGAAATTTCCTTTAGTGATGGGGTGCCACATTGGTCAGAACCTTGGGGCAGAGCTGTTGCACTTTTTTTAAATAAACCCTACCAAAAGCATCCAAAAATCTTTCTGACTCTAAAGTTAGGTGTCGTGAGAACACAAACTGGACTTTATTTTGCTGACAATGAAAATTCATGAGATAATTCAGAGATCATTAAGAGCAACCGTAAACAACTTTTGTAAACAACTTGAGCAAACAACTTTAGCTGTGCTGATTGTCCAGGCAATCATGTCAGATATTACAGTTATAACAAATACCTCACGGGAAATGTGTGCAAAGGCTAGTGCAGTACTCACTGCTCCTTTCTTCAGGAAAACAACCAAGGAAAAAAAAAAACAAAAAACCAAAAAACAAACCAAAACCAACCCAAAACAAAACGAAGTCCAACCCAAACCAATCTTCAAAAAGTTTTTTTCTGATTCTAAGCAAAAATATTCCAAAGCCTTGAGAAAGAGAAAATACTCTGTGTAAGTTTCAGATACATTTTGTAAAGCATGAAACAAGCTGATTGTCCTTTTGGAGAAGATATGACAACAACATCTAGATTTTTACTGTAACCTTGTTTTTTTGCTATCATCTTATAAGAACAAGTGCAAGGATTTCCTGGTAGGAACTGGAGATTTTTCCTTCCCTAGGGAAGAACGGGGTGTGCCTATGGTATGGCATGCAGGAGAAATAAGTGACAGCATGGAGGCAGAAGTCTACAGCCAAAGAGAAATCTGAACATCTTTAGAGTTAGTTTGTGCTTTTCCTAACGGATCTGAGGGAGCCTACACTTGACTTGCATGCAAGGCATACTCTGAGGTTTTCATTCACATTTGGTAAAACAAGTGGCTGACTTCTCATGTGCATTTAAGCATTTACTTTGCTGCTTCTCTCTATACATCAGCCATTGTTTGTCAGAAATGACAGTTTCACTGAGGTAAATGTGTGCTACCCGTTGTTCAAATACACTGTGCTAAACAGATTTGCTCTACCAGTAAAATTATCACCCACTTTCCTGGTGTTTCAGGAATTTCTTTTGTTCCTGAATCCAAATCTCTGATCCAGTATATGTCAAATTATGCCACTAGATAAACCAAAATATTCTCTGGGAACATCTGTCCTATCAAGTAATTTAAGGGTTTGCCCCATTCCAGTTCCCTGATTGTTCAAAATACCTATACACACATAGGTTTACTTGTTTCTGAGCACCATCTCAGACTAAGTCCAACTGGTTTTCTCTGAAAAAAATGCGAATGCAGTTCCCACCACCACTTGAAACAGGAAATATGTGTACGTGCCTGGTAGAACTGGCTCTTTCTGCCAAACTCAACCATAACTCAACCATATTGACGCAAGGACCTGTGGCACAGAGCACACGGGCACACATTATACCAATGTTATAGAAACACTCATTCTGGTGGGCTGGGACAGAGTCCTTCATGATGTCCCAAAAACTTCGAATGAAAAGCCCACAACACCTAAAAGCTGTATCCTGGAGTCATGGCCTTGGCCTGAGGCTCAAGTCTCCTGTGTTCTACAAAGATTTTGTGGTTCAAACAACCAGTCCTCTTGCTCTCAGCTGCATGGAGCCTTTCTCTGTTCTACTCCCCCAAGCCAGGCCAGGCAGGGAAGGGAAATGAATGGGCATTTGAAGCACACGTGAAGGACAATGCCATGGATTTAGGCAGTAAACACCAAGCCATTTCAGCAGCTCCCGCTAGAGAGGCTGCTATAAGGACTCCCCAGAGCC
This sequence comes from Turdus rufiventris, assembly GCA_013186435.1. Classification (NCBI taxonomy): domain Eukaryota; kingdom Metazoa; phylum Chordata; class Aves; order Passeriformes; family Turdidae; genus Turdus; species Turdus rufiventris. The sequence goes on from PYHW01010717.1 coordinate 9,654,588, forward strand.
TTCTCTACTCCGGGATGATCAGCCCCAGCTCTCTCAGCCTTCCCTCATGCTGAAGATGCTTCATCATCTCTGTGACCTCGTGCTGGACTTTTTCCAATAAGTTGCCATCTCTTTTTTTGTCCTTAGGAGCCTGGAGCTGAACACAGCAGTCTGGATATGTCTCACCAGTGCCAAGCAGAGGCAAAGGGTCATCTCTCTTGACTGCTGCTCCTAAAGCAGTCCAAGATGCTTTTGGACTTGGCAGGCCCCAGATCCTCACTTCTCTTGCAGCTCCCCTAGATTTGAGCTCTTCTAAATTGCTTGTGCTTATGAAGCTTTCACATTGTTTAATGCTTTGAAAGCAGAAATTTATCCAATCACAGCAATGCTCCTTCTTCAGCTTGCCTTAGTCATTGAAAATTCCTTACAAGTTTCAGTTGCAACAAGGAGGAGTGTTTTTTTTAAAAAGGGCTGCAAACAGTTTATAATATGAGCATTTTCACAGCAACACATCCCACCTACCAAGACAGCATTTTAGCTGGCAGCTAAGTTTACTTTTACATTTTTAGATCCTAAAGATGGCAGGCGAAAATTTGTATATTATTAATTGTTGTGGCATGTAAAGCAATCAACATACCAATTTGGCAAAAGCACTCTCAAAAAGTATACAGAACAGGCATATAGTATGTGGACTATTAATAAGGAAGTCCCCTGCTGGTGAACAGGATTTTTCTTAGTATCATTATCATTACCTTGATCAATGCTCTATTTTACTGGTGCATTTTCTTGAGTGCTCCTAATGTACAATAAGATGTGTGCAGGTCAACTGCTGATTTTTATATACATTTCTTGCAATGAAGAGTAGAATCAAAGGAAATTTTTGGAGATAAATTGCTATACTCTTTGGGAAAAAAAAAAATTAATGAATACAAGAATAGGCTGGTTTACACAGAGGTATATTGACCTGCAAAAGTTTCTGTGCACATTCTGTTCTTGAGTTACAGAAACAAATTTAGGAGTACATTAGTGCATAAGAGGCAAAAACAAAGTAAAGTGAAAACTGTGGAGAATCAAAAATGGCCAGAAGTGAACACCACTTACTGATTATTTTCCTCTTTTCTTGCTCTGCCTAAGTGCTGCAGTCCATTTAAGCTGGTTAGAATTTCACCTGAACAATGAGTACTTAAAAGTAGACTGAAATGGCTTTGTCCTTTGGATACATCTGCCCTATTGCCAAGAAATACTGACACAATCCCTGTTAGCTGTAAACAAGACAAACTTGTTAGCCACACAACCAGAGTCAGATAACTGGATAAAATGGTACCAGAGAAGTCCTGAAGCTTCTACAGGCACATGATTCAAGGACTTGATGCAGGTACCAGATTCAGCATGTGTATATTTGTGTTTGTTCTGAATGCAGAGAACAACTGAGAGAAGAAGAGGAAATTTTCTATTAAGTTATAAGATTATTTGGACATATTAAGCACAGCTCTGTCTCAATGCATCTTCATATAGAAAAAAAGGTCATATTTTTTAGTCTTTTTCTGGGATCAAAATCCTGCATTGCACTCTGTTCACACAGGCAAATATTTTCAGAATAGACAACCCTCTGTGTCATGCTTCCTCATGGAGCTGAGCTCTGGTTTTCTATGTTCTATCTACTGCTCCTTTAAAGCCTTCATGGCCATTATTCTATTTCTTCAGGTAGTTTTAAGTTTATTTTTCAAGCTAAAGGATAGTGGGGATTCATTGCGACATTTGCTAGTGCTGATAAAGCCTTCAAGTTTCATTTTTACTTGATCACTAAATGGGAGCTTGATCTGACCGACAGATTGGTTTATGAGAATGGCTGTAGTAGATTGCAGTCCTTTCTGCTGTCAAGCTTAGTGACAGTCTTTCACAAAGAAAAAACCTTTGAAGCTGCTAAGATAAAAAAAATTACCTTTTTTTTTTTTTTAATGTGTTGTGCTCCTGTGTAAATGTATTAGGATCCTTCTGTGAAAAGAAACCCAGAAAAATATCCTGGGAAGCTTTTGAAGGTCTTACACAGTTTCAGCCTTAGGTGAAGTATTATAGGTATGCTATAAATCCCTGGAATCACACAGGTTATAATGAAGACACTGAGTCATCCCCAAAAATACTGACAGAGTGTGATATTGTGTCCTTTTCTGATTTTGATCTAGTACACTGATGCACTTCATTTCATGCAGATTGATCAAAATCAATGTCTACCTCACAGATTCTTCATTTCATTCTGTTGTTCCAGAATACCTGCCCTCAACTGAATAACTATTCAAGATAATATATGAAAGAGAAATAAATGGACTGTGATCTAGATATTGCTTCAAGTGGCAAAATCTATGCTATTCCCTTTGTCTGAAGAAACTCACTATGCATTGGGTGATTACCTTTTTCCTTCTGCTTTAGTCGGCCGCTTAATTGAGGTCCTGTTTTACAATACTGAATAATGCATATCGATTCATAGCTTTCAAAAAAAAACTGCAAGAGTAAGATTGGCATCTGGTGGACTTGACAGATGCACGAGGCCCTCACAATGCTTTTCTGTCAGGCAATTCAGTCCCCAGAAAAGGAGACTGCATGACTAATGAGTTTTGCACCTCCTCTTCATGTGCTCATCTGCTTTCCCATTGATGTAATTTATGAGGCACTTCTGTGAGTCACGGTTAGCACACTGAAGTGGCAGCGCTTGGTGGCAGCCATTATAATAACCATAAAGCAAATAAAACAGGATTCAGGAAAGTGGGAAATGAAGTCTTGGCAGCAAAGAACACCTGTTTTCTGTTTATGCCGCCGCTAAATATTTGCAATTCATTAAATAGTCACAATCAGAATTTGATAACGTATTTACATTCACAACTGCTTTTACAGACCAGAATTCTTGCATAATTGCTGGACTTCTGAAGAGCAGGTTCTGTTCATCTCTACTAAATGAAAACTTTCATACCAGTTAGCTATGATAAAGTGAGTAGTTTATGTGACATCACTTTAATAAAACTTTTGACACTCACATGACCATCTGCTAAAGAGAACAGAGCAGATATTCCTACACTGTCACAGGGAGACACTTCTGCAGTCCCTACAGACACATCTAGCCAAGCAGCAGATGGAGCTCAAAATAAACTTAATGTGTTTGAAATGCAGTTGTGTCACGAAGACACACTTGGAGCTGAGGACAGAAAGTCTTTGGTAACCCTCAGAAAACTGCTGCTGTCTACAAGGGTCAATAGGGAGCCATTTAGTTGGTTCTTTGGAAGTGTATCAGTACAGGTACAGTACATCACAGTTTTTTTCTGCATAGTTCGCTGGTGTTTGAGATGAACAGAAACACTGTGTTTCACAAGAATAAAATAAAGCAGGGAAGACTGTGTTCAGTCAGGAACACAGATTTGAGGTAGATCAAGACAAACAGTGATGTTATTGTACATAGGATTTTTTTCTGACAGAATATAAAAGTAGGGTTGCCCAAGGTCTTTTAAGTACAAGCCAATAGGACAAGTCATGAATTTCTCTTAGCATCCCAAAAGCTTTATTGCTAGAAGCCCAGAAAGCTGAGCAATGCTTGCATGCATGCTATGAAAGAGGGTATAATAAAGTGAATGTGTTCAGCAAGTCATTAGATATTTTTATAAAAACAGACTTTTGCTGACTGTGACAAACATCTTGCAATGCAATGCTGAAGCAATCACTAGGGAGAACAGAGACAGGAAGTTCAATAAGAAGTGTGAAATACTGAATCAGCATCGGAACTGACTGCATGAACAGCAGTCCTGCTGAGGAGAACTTGGAGACAACAGGGAATGGCAGGCTGAGTACAAGCTGACAGTGTGGTACTACTGCAAATAGGGCAGCTTATGGAGTGTCCCATGTTAGGATCATGGCAAGCAGACTGAGGGAAGTTCTTGGCTTCCTTCTCTCAGTATTACTGATGAATCCCCATGTATGTGCAGATAAGAGTCCTTCAGTTAAATGGGGCTGTGGAGAAACTGGAGAGGGTCCAGCAGATAAAAGCTAAGATGGCTTGGGACACAGAATGTATGTGAAGAGCTGGAGTTAGGTCTTGCATAGAGGTGATCAGAGGAGATGAACTTTCAGAGGGGTGATCATTCTAAGTCTGTGCAAATGGCAGCTAAAAGCTGATGGTGTCACTCATCCTTGCAGAAACTGGAGATGGACTTGCGTGGCCGTTTGGGAGGCTTAAGGTGAACATTAAGAAAAAATACATTCACCAGGAAGGTAGTGCAGCACTGAAATGAGCTACTCATAGAGCAGCCAGAATCTATGATTTTGCAGGTTTTCAAGATTTCTTAAACATAAACATGACTTATCTAATCTGCTGCAGCAACAGCCTGTTTCAACCAGAAGGCTGGAGTAGAGACCCCAAGAATTCCCTGCCAAACAACATTTTTTACTGTTTTAGGATGGTCTCAGGGTTTAAAACCAGCTAGTAATAAAGTACCACATTTACTTGCTCACTTCCCCAGCAAGATCAGAGAGCGAATTGGAAGGGAAAAAGTGAGAAAACTCATGGGGTAAAGACTGTTTAAAAGGTAAAGCAAAAGCCACACACACACAAGAAAAGCAAAACAAGGAATACATTCATCCCCTCCTGTGGCTGGCAAGGTGTTCAGCCACCCCCAGAAAAGCAGGGAGTGCTTATATAGTGACTTGGGAAGACAAATGCCATCACTCCAAATACCTCTCTATTTGTTCATCTTCCCCCAGATTTATATACTGAGCATGATGTCATATGGTCTGCACTATCCCTTTCATCAGCTGTGGCCAGCTGCCCTGGCTGTGTCTCCTTCCATCTTCCCATGCACCCCCACCCCTTTCACCATCGTGCCAGTATAAGAAAAGGCCTTGTCTCTGTGTGAGCCCTGCTCAGCAATAACAAAAACATTTCCATATTATCAGCCCTGTGTTCAGCACAAATCCAAAACACAGAGCCATACCAACCACAGTGAAGAAAATCAACTCAACCCCAGCCCAAACCAGCACAGATGGTTTTCTTATCCAACCTGCCCCACACAACCTAGTTGTAAGCAGTCTGAAAGCAGGTGGAAAGACTGAAGCCATTATCAGAAACACACAAGTTAAAAGGCTGCCTTAAAACTGAAGTCAAGATTTCATAGAGATTGCTTGCAAAGGCATCCAGAGAGAGAGAGTGAAAAACAAATTAAAACTCTGAGAAAAGGCACTCTAAGACAAACAGAACTCAAGCTGAAAAGAAGTGATGAGAGGTAAGAGTACTCTTTTTTTAAGGTTATGAAGAGTTTTTGCAGCATTGAAATAAAAAGTTACATTTCTAATACCATTTGCACAAAGGTGCCACCCCTTCATGAAAATAAACACTGGTTCTTAAAGAAGGAAAAAAGGTCCTGTAGCTTGCTTCATCTTCAGCACAGACCTATGAGGCCCCAAATCTTTCTCTGCCTGTGAAAGTCTGGAGAAGAAAGATGGGATGAAAGACTCAATTTATGGGAGAGACCCACTTCAACAGACAGAAGCTCAAGAGGGCAGAACACCCTGATGCGCTTAGAGGCTGAGGTGAAGCACTTTCTAATTGCTGAAGGTAATGAATTAAAAGCAGAGGAATGGCATAGAATTAAGCAATTTTCTAAAGATGAGTCTCGAGGTCCTTAAAAAGTCCATGTAGCCATTGATTCAAAAGAAGTTCTATTTGAAAGCTGTTTCAGTAGATTGTACCTAGGTTATGCATGCAGAAACTAACATTTCTTGAAGGTTAGTGCTAAAAGTGCAGGACCATGATGATAAGGATATGAAGAAGATGAGAGGGCTGGAGCACTCTCCTACAAGGACAGGCTGAGAGAGCTGGGATTGTTCAGCCTGGAGAAGAGAAGGCTCCAGGGAGACCTTAGAGCAGCTTTTCAATACTTAAAGGGGGACTGTAAGGTAAGATAGACTTTTTACAAGCACGTGTAGTGATAGGACAAGGGTCAATGGCTTTAAACTAGAAGAGGGGAGATTTAGACTAGCTGTAAGGGCAACATTCTTTACAATGAGGATAATGAGGAAATGGAAAAAATTGCCCAGAGAGATGGTAGATGCTCCCTCCCTGGAAACAGAGAAGGCCAGGTTAGATGGAGCTTTGAGAAACCTGTTGTAGTGGAAGGTATCCTTGCTCATTGCAGGAGTGTTAAACGAGATGGGCTCAAAGGTCCCTTCCAACCTAAACCATTCTGTGATGCTGCTCTATGATTAAACTCTGTATATAGCATTATTTCAGAGGTGAGCCAGACACTTCTGACAGTAGCACAGTTATTCACTGACATAAATCAACCAAGACCTTGTGTCTGGGTACTGAAATCTATCTACAATTACCCAAGACAAGTCTGCAAACTGCAATCTCTGTGGTTCAGAGGTTGCATTTGCTGCATTTGTATGGTGTTCAGTTAAATGAAACTGCTGATTTGTGGACTAAATTTAAATTTTAACCTGAATTTGATTATTGTGCTTATTCATGTATTGCCAGTTTAGTAAAATCATAGTAACTTAGCTTAGTGTATTCTCAGTTAAGTAAATATTGGTCTGTCCAATACAAGCGAGTTGTCTGAAAGGAACATTGAGACCTCAAGTAACCTTAGACAAGAAATTTACAACTCAGCTGTCTCTCTGTGGGTTCATTTCCTCTCAGCAGCAATTCAAAAAAGAATTAATCCATTGCAGAATTAGCTTTCTCCAGAAATGCAAATCTGCTTCAGCAGAGCAACATTATTTAAGCACTTTTATTGCTCAATCAATTGGGGGTGACGTCTTCTTGGAAGAGCTTATAGAATTTTGTAGAGTGTGAAAGTTAAAGCAATGTGCAACCACAGTACAGAGATGGAGATAGATGCAGTAAGACAGGAACCTGAACGGTATGGAAAGAAGCCAGTTTTATTCTTCATTATGATTTCAGATATAACCTTCTCAGACACTGCCACTGTTCCACATCTGTTATCAAAAAATTTAAGTCATTCTCAATCTTTTTTATTAACATTTTCTTGATACTTCTGGATCATTACATTCTCTTGAAACACAAGGTTAAAAATACAGGGTCTCATAGTCCAATTGAACCCTGTTGCAAGCAATCTTATGGCATAATATTTTGAAACCTTCATTAAAAAAAAAAATTCTTGCCTTCCAATGTAGAAGCAAATAAATAGTATAAACAAGGGCATTTCTGAAGAAGCAGCAGAACACTTCTTCCACAGCTACATGTATACCAGAAAACAACACATACATATATAGATTTGATCTATTTGCCTCCTTCAACACCAAAAAGCATTTGCAGTTAGAAACTCTATTATTTTGGGGGTGATTAGGGGGAGGAGGCAATAGGGAAAGAGGAAATGGAAGAGAAATTATTACACCAGCATGATGTTACATTTTTCTAGTTGCTAGTCAAGAATTACTTGAATTTGACAGGCCAAAGAGTGGTTCTCTAGTATGCTATTTAAAACACAACTGTAACATTTGAATTCCTCACAACCTTGAATATTTTCACACATTCCATCTTCCCAAAAAGAGCACAAGTGACATCAGCCTGATTTCAGAACACAAAAGCATGGGTAAATTCCTCAAAGTACAGCAATTTCACGACCATAAGGTGCACCGGACTATAAGGCGCACCTCCGGGAGTCAGCAAATTTCGCAACTTTGTACATTATATAAGACGCGCCAGACTATAAGGCGCACTTTTTTTTGCCGCGGAGATCCGTGCCACGCACAACAAAGTAACTAATTAGTAACAGAATACTGCGATCATGGAGTTTACTGGCAGGTGCTCAATTTGCAAACATTTTACACAGATTGGTGTAGCCTTTAAATGCAGCCCTAAGCACCCTCCCATGCATGGGGCCCAGCACTCCTGCCTGTCCCCAGCTGGCGAGGCAGGGCTCAGGGTGGCTGCAGCTCATGGCTGATGCAGTTCGGGGCGGCCATGGCTCACACCTCGGGGTTGGTGCAGTTCAGCGCAGCTCGGGGCGGCCTGCAGCTTGGGATCGTCTGGGGCTTGGGGCGGCACAGCGCTGCCTGCTCCCTCTCTCCCTGTATGGCTCCTGCTGGCCAGGGGCTGGCTGGTGCCGCCCAGCCCATGCAGCTGCTGCTCTCCAGGGGCTGGCCAGTGCCGCCCCACCTCGTGGCTCGGCGCTCCTGTGGTGCCACTCCCCCTTGTGGCTCGGCTCATGGCTCACACTTTGTTTTTGCAGCAAGGAGCTGTGCCACATGCAACTAAGTAACAAATTACTGGCAGGTGCTCAATTTGCAAACATTTTTCACAGATTGGCGTAGCCTTTAAGCGCAGCCCCAGGCACCCTCCCTGTGTGCGGGCCTCAGCACTCCTGCCTGCCCCCGGCACCGGCTGGCGAGGCGGGGCTCGGGGCTGCCGTGGCTCACAGTGGTTCGGGGCTGCCCGCTCCCTCCCTTCCCTCACTGCCCCAGCACTCCGGCAGCCCCCTGGCGCTCCAGGTGCCCCATGCCGCACTGGGAGCCCCGTGCCCCCCTGGGCCTTTCCCCCATACCACTGCTGCCCTGATGCCACTGGCTTTCCCCCTCCAGCCTGGGCTGCGCCACTGGGCTTTCCCCCACGCTGGTGCTGCCCCAATGCTACCGGGCTCGCCCCGGCCCGGCTCTGCTCAGCTCAGGACTGTTGCGGGCTCACACTTCTTGGTTGGCAAATTTTGCAACTTTGTCCATTATATAAGGCGCACCGGACTATAAGGCGCACTTCCAGGTTCGGGGGAAAATTTTAGTCAAAATGGTGTGCCTTATAGTCACAAAATTACTGTAGTTGAGTAAATCAAGTAAAACTGTCTAATTTCCAGCATCGAGCTGAGGAGCATGTTTTGAGCTGTAGGAGCTCCCTGTGGAGAACATGAGGAGATCAAAGGTGCCTCCCAATGTGACTCTTTAGAGTCAGCTCAGACAGACAATATGTTGTGAATATTTTCGTCAAGCTAGCATGAACCCATCTCTCTGCTGGTTACACATGGAGGCTGATGTGATTGGCTTGTATGTAAGTATGCAAATCATAAACATTTTCTTTTAGTCAAATGAATGTTACCTGGAACAGCTACAGTCTGCCTAAAGTAAGCTGATGGAGAATATTCAGTACACATATGACTCTTAAGTGTGAGTCTTCTCTGGAGGTTTCCAGGGCAGATCTTCAGCTGCTGAAAAGTGTTCCATCATTCTTCTGTAACATTGTATAGAAAATTTCCCTTATAATTCAGCACTCAAGTTCATTCTTTATGCTACCTTGGGGTGCAAGAATGGGGACTGTATCTTCTCGTGTCCTCAAAAAGTTTTCTAGTCATTAGACCATGGGCTGTTTGGGACATAGCTGCTGGGAAACGGGGACAAAAAGAAAAGGTTTGGATTAGAAGTACCACATCCTCTCTTTACCTTTTTGCACCATGAGCTGTTTCAAATGGAATTGCAGACTGCCTGGAAAGCAGCAAGAAGGGAGAACACCAGCACACGCTCTCACTTGCTCTGGATGCTGCCTCAAGCACGCAGGGGCCTCTGTGACCCACAGCTGTTCCCCAGCTGCTGCACACAGAACCCCACAAACACACACAGAACAGGGAGCCTCACAACCAGGAAAAGAGAAATGGAATCTCAGGGGAAGACAGGATGGACTGCACTGGTGAGGCACTGGTCATGGCTTTTTCACAAAACCTTTGTTAGCTATCTCAGGTCTCTTGAGAAACAAAAAAAAAGTAATAAAAATGCTAGCTGCTGCATCTGTAGGCTGCCAGCAACAGAGCTGGATGTGGCTGCTGTGCACAAGGCATGATTGCACCAGCAATCCCTTCACAAAAAAGCCTGCCTGCTCCAGTGGGGAGACAGTGTTTGGAGTTTCATATGCTTTGTTTTCACAATCAGGCATTAATTATATTTAAGGTCCATGAATCTAATCTTGTGGTTTTTGAAATAGTAAAACACTCTGTATAAGCTATGCAGCATGGGGTTGGGGGTTTTGTTCAAGTGGTATTACAAAATGGGAAGATAAGACTTGTGTAACAAGCCAGGAAATTCAAATACCAAATCTATTTGCTGTAGGCTTCTCTCTTTTTTTCACAGTTTCAAAATATTTTCTTGCAAGACTTATTCATGGCCAGTCCTACATCTTGGGATCCAAATTAAATTCTTCCCATCTCATTCATTTAGTGAATAACATAAATGTGTGAAAAGCCCCTAAAAGCAGGTTAATAACATAGAAAATGCAGCAATCCACAAATATCTCAATGTAGAGAATATTATGCAGTTAGCATATAGCAACTAAATTAGAATCAGGTAAGCAAAAAAATAATCCCCAAATTTCACAAACTCATTTTAATTGAAAAGTACAATTGCAAGAATGTCCAAATTTGAAACATGCTCTGCAGTATCCTTAGCATATTCTGTTTATTAGCCATGCATTCTGACAAGTATTCAGAGCCTTCTTACTGAAGGAGAGAACAAACCGTCAGGTTTAGACCCTGTGTTATCTGGAATAACTTTTTGCCTCCACCATTTTAATGCTGGAGACAGTAAAACATCCAGGTGTTCAAGGATTTGCATGCATTTTTGGAAACTGTAGACTGACTTCCCTGTTGTTATTAAACTGAAGAATCAAGACTGGCCACAAGTAGGAGTGAGGTATTAATGCATGAGCTTAGTCTTTGTAATATGAAACATCAAAGGGAAAGATAATTATGAAAAAGAAATTTGCTGAATTAAATATGATTGATTTGCCTAACCTGACTTCAGGCACGTGGAAGGTGGCTCCTTCTCCACTTGCAGGACAGCTGCAGAACAGGATTGGTGACTTACTAGCGGGAGAGAAGCAGAATGTTGCACCTGTGGAAGCATCCAAGTTGTCCATGCATAAACCACATATTATTGACAGGAGGCAATGGCAGGGGACAGTAGTGGTAGATTTCCATTTGTGGTGGACAGAAGCCCCCATCTACCTCCTTGGCTTGCTATCTAGATCAATTCATGGCTTGCCAGGGGCCCTGATCCAAGATGCAGCAGAGGAACTACCAGGGATCTTGGGCTATCACTCCCCGCTGCTTATCCACATGGGCGCCAATAATGCCGCCAGAGGAGATCACCGGGGTCAAGAGTGCCTACAAGGATCTGAGAGTGAGGGACAGGAATTATAGACTGGCCAGCCTGCAACAATCTTGGACCAAGGCTGGGCCCGTGCAGAAGTAATTAAGAAGAATCATCATGGGTTTACCAAGCATCAGTCACACCTAAACAATCTAATTGATCTCCATGATGAAATGACTGGACTTGTGGACAAAGGGAGAGCAGTGGATGACTTTGACCTTGCCTTTAGCACTTGTCAGACCTTTTTAAAACATTCTTCCTTCTCTCAACTTAAAAAATAAAAATTGTAACCACCAAAGTTCTGTAGTATTTCTACCTGTTAACACATGGGTCCTTAGCAGCTTCTGACCACAGTGAATTGGCGTGGAAGAAGAACCCACACAAATAGTTATGTGAGTCAACTCATGGCTTTGTCACGCTGCAGATATAGGGAAGATATTCTCATGTTTATTTCCATGAAAAAACAATACAGGTTTCCATTCTATTGACAGATTTTAATCCCGCATATAAGCAATGGTACACACCCAGATCTCTTGTTGGAGGTCTGCAGTCCAGCTGAGTGGATATGGGCTGGCAGAACACCTGGGGTAATGCCACAAATGAGGAGAGGAAAAACACCTAAAGTGTCAACAACAGGATATGAAACTGAAGATATCAGAGCAATAGTTGTAGAAGAAACTTTCTGAGCCTCTGTTCACCCTGAGAATAACCAGTCACATTTCTGGAGTCACCAGCAACATTGCATCTGCAGGTTTAAGGCATTTGTCTGGAGACTGTGGTCTTTCCTTGCCCTTTGGCCGAGAATAGGTTCACCTTCCCTTTGTCTTTCCTGTTCTTTTCCCATCTGGGTAAGTAAAGGCATTGCATGGAGATCTGCTGACATCTTGAGAACCTTCTCTGTCACATGCCATCAATGTTTATCATTCTTCTTGACCTTCACCCCTGCTTTTAAGGTCTTTTTAGGCAAAGTCATCCAAAGCCTTCTACTGCAGATCTCTATAGGTGATGCAACGTGCTCATCCCTGAAGGCCATCAAAGCCACTCCACTCTGCCCACAGGTATACACATGGGCCTGAACAGACCATTCCTGTTTCTGTGAAGTAGTTTCATCCAGAAATAGACCCCAGTTTCAGTGGGACACTGGATGTAGGAATAGGACACTTGCTTTCTGCGTGGCAAGATGTATGCTCTCATCAGCACACGGAAAATGTTCCCTCATCTGAGGCAAAAGTTCCCCAGCTGTCCAACTCCTGAAGACAACAGCAAGACCACAACCATAGAACAGCCCTCTCCCCATCTGGCAGCCCATCCACATCTTTGCCTTTTAACTCTACCACCTCTGCATGTTAATGCTGATCTATTTCTCTATCAGCTTCCTGCGATGATGTTCTCCATCATTACTTCCATCCATTTTTGAAGAAGAGCAAAATGTCCTTTGCAGCTCATCATAAGTCAATTTTCTGCCTCTAGAAACACCCTCCACAAACCTAGGAAAAGGGATAAATTCTTCTTGGAATCTAAGCACACCAGACAGTCATTTCCTACAAACAAGAATATCATTAAACCAGGATCAAGAATGGTTTCAAAGAAACTAAAGATCTGAGAAGGAGAAGTCACTGGTAAGAAGGAAAACTACCACCTGCTGGACCTGGGGTCTGAAATCTCTTCAGATCAAAGAGGACACTGTTCCTGCCTGTGGTGTGGTCACCCTCAGCTCCCGAGCCATCTCTTGTGGAGAAGCCTTGTCCTTGTTGCTCCCTCACACTTCCAGCTCCCTGTGACTCAAGGCCATCCTCCTGCCACAGGCATGAAGCTTCATAACTGTGATAGGAGTTCAGGTACTGCCTTTGTGTTGCTTTTGCTTTGTTGCTTTCTCCCTTGAGCACCAGCCCTGTAATGTGATATTGTCACTGCTGTGCCAAAAGCCTGGTATTGAGTCTGCAAGGGCTCAGGACTAAGGCTTGTTTGGTCTTAGTCTCTTGTGATCTGCCTGCAGCTTTATTTCATGTGGTTTGGATGTGACAGCAATTTTTCTAACTGCCATATCTATACCAGATTTGTTTTGTGCGATAGAAGCATTGTTTGCTATAGGTGATAGTAACAAGCAGTTGTTCCAGGTAGACTGAGAATTTTACAACTCAAATAAAATGCTATTGAGTAGAGAGATACAGGTCTGCAATGACAACCACAAGATGTGGCAGACAGGATTGCAGCTATGGAATGAGAAGAAATGGGGCATAGGATTGGCACTAGAGATCCCATGACATAAAAATATCAGTCACAATCAATTAATCTGCAGACCTGGAGCTGGACAAAACTGGGGTTAGGGCCAGGAAGAAGAGCAAAGAAATATTATATAATATACATAAATCTAAATTTAATATAAATGGTGCTATGTAACCTGGAGCTGTGGACCAAGGACAGAAAAGTGTACAGGCATGTTAGCAAACACACAATTTGTGGGTAATAGTATTATGCATATCATAATGCATATCATACTGTCAAAATTAACATAGTATTTCTCCTGGTAAAGGATTCCACATGTTGTCCACTTGCCTTAATATTCCCTCCCCTGCCGATACCAGCGTGAAACTGCTGACCTTCAGACACAGAAGAGCAATGGAAGGGTGGGAGAACACTAAGAAAATATTAGGAACTAAAAGGTGTGTGCTTTACAATTACAGTTTTATTACTGCTATTACTATGGCTTTTTGTCTGTATATAAGTATTCTACCTGCAGATTTTTTTCTCTGGAATAATTACATTTAGACTAATAATGATTCCTGAATTAGACTTAAGATTTTACCTTTGCTATCAATACCTTCTTGGCCTTTATATATAAGGTGTGCTTCCTCTTTGCACATAGACTGGAATGCAACATCACATGAGTGGGTTTGAATCTGTGTGTACTGAGAGCCTCCACTGACTGTTTTTGAACTGGGATCTTTACCCAGTTTCCAGTAGAATCATTGATATTTGTCCTTATGTTGCTCGTTTCATGTTTATATTTTTGCTTGCGTATTTGCCTGTCTGTACATAGCATTCCTTGCTTAGATTGTTTTACTGCTTCTATACACATTTAATTAAAATATTTATGATTATAATCCACATTTGGCTTTTATCACAAAGCAGAGACATACTCCCAGCAAATTATTATTTACAAAAAAACTGGTGAGTGTCACAAAGGTGAGCTAAGAACTCATAAATATTTAGTAGTAGAATAAGTTACTGTGTTCCATTCAGTGATTTCTACAGCTACAGCCTGTGGTGTCCCCTTTGCATGCTGACTTATGTAGTGAAAGAGTAATTAAATAGGTGACCATTGGAGGTACAGTGCTGTTTAAGCCTCTTTGTGTTCAAGTAACAGTAAGAAAGAGTTATTTCATTTGAAGGAGGGACTCAAATAATTTCTGCCTATATTCTGATTTACAGGGTTAGTAGCACTGCATTTGTGTTAAGCATGAATGTATATATCACCTTTCAAAAGTGGAACTGGTCTGGGAATAACCGGACGACCTTCTGAGAAGGTCAAAGTGCAGGAAGGAAGAAGTGGTATTAATAATTCCAGCAAGGCAAGGAGTTATGCACTAAAGTTGTGTCCAGTTATTCCTCCTGGTGCCTAGATTCCAATTTTAGATTCTCAAAAGTTCCATTTTGCTTGATGCCTAAGTCCTAAAAAATCTGGCTAGAAGTGCCAAAGTTTATATGCTAACAATTCACATTCTTTAAAGTCCTGTCGAGGATGGTCTCACCTAGTACCCTGACAGGAGCTAAGGAGGAAAGAGAACATTGTGAGTAGAGAAAGCAGTGCTGTCATCTCTTTCATAAAAGAACCCAGAGGCTGACATCAGAGACAATGCTGCAGAGACGGTGTTTCTTTGCCTGCAGAAATCATGATCTAAAGCTCTTTTTGAACACTCTCTCCATGAAACTACATTGCAGTTTCTCAAGTGGCACCTCACAGGCTAATCTGAACTGCAAGCAACCAACAAGTATTCTGCTGACAGCAGGAGTCTTTCTCTGCACCAAACTTCACAGGATGTGATAAATGTGTGTGAATGAGGGAAAGGCCAGAGATCACTTTTAGGTTTTTGCAGTAAGACTAGAGTAAGTAGAACTGGAGTACCTCTGCTCAATCCTTGCTCCCTCAATCCAACCCTTTGCATGTGCATATTCACCCTCTAATTTGTCATACCTTGCCCCCACAAACAAAAGGGTGGAACATTCTTGATACCAGGAGGTCCGAGATGAAAAGCCCTCAGCATCCCAACCTGTCCTACTTTGTATGGAATAATTATTGATTATTGAATGAGAGATTTATGGCAACTATAGCTCAAGTTTTAGGACACTTGCCTAGAAGCTGCTGAGTACTCAATATGACAGTGATATATTCAAAAAACAATGACTGTAACCCTTTCAAATTAAAGTAATGAAAATCAATACAAAACCCTATGAGAAGGAAAGGTGATATTAATTTTAAACAGAACTTATCCTCCACCCATCCTATCATTCTTTCCTCAGTTTTACTTATAGAAACATGTGCACTGGTACTATGGGATGGATCACTTCTGCTTAACATGAAGAATGAGATGTGCCAGCTGCTGCATCCCTACTATGTATTCTGAAATTTCTTTGCTGGTAGTTGTTTTGGGCCAATTATTTTGAACCCCTCAGGAGTCTCCAGTTACTGAAGCATAACCTTTTGCCTCAGGAATTCACTTACAGCAGCCTCCAAAAATGTTAGACAAGGTGGCTTCTCATTTTCTGTTATTTCCTCATTTTGTGTGTCTTGTGGTTGCAGTTTGTCTTTCTGTTGGAATTCCAGGATGAGAGGGGTACAACTTACATAATATGCCATGCAGCCATTCTCTTGTTGTCAGAGTGCTGGTGCTGCCTTGCTGCAAGCAGCACCTTCCTTAGTTGCTACTGCCTTTATTTCTGTCACATATGTCATTGGCCATCAATGCTGGCCATTTCTCCAGCCTGTGCTCTGGTGTGTCTTGGGGTGCTTTCATGTAGATTGGTTTCTGTTCATGCTGATCTCAGTCTGTGTATTTCTGCTCTTTAACTACGGGTCAGATGTTTTCCTACAGCCTGGGGGAAGGCATGATAGAGCTTGAGAGCAAGCCTTAAAGCTTGTGCCATGCCTCAACCTTTCTTATGAGCTGCAGAGGCTCTCAGGATGTTGAGCTTTCTTCTCTCCCATCTGTAGGCATCAGAATGCATGGAGGCAATGAGTATATTCCTCTTAAGCCTTCCAGAGGCATTAACTTAAACAAGAACAGCGGTCTATACATGAAGATATATTCCTCCCAGCTGTGGAACCAGACCAGAGATGTCAAGTGTAGAAATCCTCCTGGAAGAGTTCCCTATGGAAAGAGGAATCAAATATCAAATAAAATGTCGATAGTTTGCCACCATCTCCCCCCTTTTGCTCAGCTGCTTAAGCCTTACTAAAATACAAAAATAAAAAGCAGAACAAAACTCATTGAGTTATAAAAACTCACAGACAAAATTCTTGTTCTTCAAAACTCATTTCAGAACCTCGGATATGGAGAGATAGTCCTGTGTCTCAAGTCTTTGAGAGACCATTGAAAGACAACACAGCTTGTAGATGTGAAAACCAATCTCTCCCTAACTTCTTTATTTTTAAGGCTTAATAGACATACACAGAGCTATAGAATTGCACGTGCAAGAATAACAGTAGTTCCTGCTGGAACTATCCACTATGCTTATCTCCATGGCAGCCAAGCAATTAAGAAAAGAATAAGCAAACATCTCGTGCTGAATATTTCTTTCCCTCAGCCCTCTTCCTGATTTTTCTGTTGTTTGCTAGCATTATGTACTATGATGTTTGGATCAGAAATGTCAAGGCTAAAAAAGTAGTGTTACTGAACAGGGCAAAACATTTTATATCCAGATCTTCAAAGTTCTGTTCCCACTGAAGGTATTCAGCCTGGAATCCTGTCCTACCTGGAACAAGGAGGGACTAAGGAATGAATATTGTAATGACTGGGTATCAGCTATCAGCTCTTCCCAGAACCAGCTCTGCCAAGTCTTCCATTTCACAGTGGCAACTCATAGGCCCCAGCCCTAATCTCCTTTCCTTCATCACAGATGGATGTCTACATCCTGTGCTGTCCTGTTGTTGGCACTGTGAGCACTTGTGACCCATGGCCCTTTCTCTGGCTGCTGACACTTCTCCACAAAAGCGCAGGCTAGAGAGTGAGACTGCACAGGAAAAATATAGTAAGGAATAGGATATAGGAAGAAGGTAAGAGAAACTGCAGTTGATGCAAGACTTGATCAGACAGCCTTATCAATCAGTAGCTTGCTTATACATGGCTGTCCTCATCTATCCACATTTTTTCCATTTTCCCATGCTCATAATTCCTGCCCTCACTTTGATCCATCTTTTTTCCCACCCTTGCCTCCTCCCAAATAAACAACTGTAGTTACTTTTCCCTCATTGATTCCAGTTTTGCAACATCCATAACCACATTTGGCATTTCTGATACCTTTAGCTATTACATCTCAGAATACATTTTACAGAACCATTAAGGCTGGAAAAGACGTCTGAGATCACCCAGTCCAACTGTTAACCCAGCACTGCCAAGCCCACCTCCAAGCCAAGTCCCCAGTTACCACATTTACACATTTTTAAATCTCTTCATGGATAGTGACTCTACCACTTCCCTGGGCAACTGGTTCTAATGCTTGACAATCCTTTCTGTGAAGAAGTTTTCCCAAACCTCTCAAGGTTTACTTATTGATACGGTAACCTGGACACTGTGGGTTTTTTCCCAAGATTGTGCTCCCCAAAAAAACTCCAATATTGTCCTTCAGTTCTCTTACAGTTCCCTGGGGAGGTTGTCCTTCTCTCACACAGTTCCCCATAATCAGATGTGAAATCCAACTGGTTTTCATGGTGTTACACTGTAATATTTGCCAGCTGCTCACACTGCTGTTTGTTAGGTTTGGCGGTTTCTCTTGTTACATTCCCTACTTTCTTGCTCTGTGTTCCATTACCTAAGCCTCACCATGGGGCCTAGTCATCTTCATAATGTATTTCACTAAAATAATCCACAATGGGTCCCAGTGCAGAAAGCACAGAAAAATACAAATAACTTGTCCCCTAGATGAAATCACAGAAAACATGATTGGGAAGGATTTCTGGAAGTCATCCAGGTGAGTCTTGAGAATTGCCAAGAAAGGAAATTCACCACCTCTTTGGTCAACCTGTTTCAGTACTTAACTAGTCTCACCATGGAAGAATCCCGTCCCTACATTCACTGGAATTTCTGCCTTGTTGCTGGAAAATTTTTCTCTTGTCATTTCACTGCACATATCTGATGCAAGTATGCAAGTCTGGTGCAAAGTTCTATTTTACAGCATGAAAGGCAAGTTGTTCCCTCATCCGATGAAGTCCATATTTCTGCTTATCCCAGTCATATCAGCAACATGTGTGGTTCAGGACAAAGAAGAGGATTAAAAAATCAATTAAAATTAGCCAAATTACTTAATGAAAACAAGTCAGTTGTCTTTCCTCAAAAATGGTTCAAAGGCCATAGAGATGTATCAAATATATCACAGTTTTCAATTTTGTGGAATCACTTCCTCTAAATCAAGGCTACCTCTTGTACAGAGAGAAAAGGAAGGAGAGAGTCTCGGGCTTAGAGCAGAAGAGGCAGGGAAGCTATTCCAAAGCTTCAAATGAAAGGAAAGCTACTGCCAGAAATTCAGAAAAGGAACTTGGTCCCCGGCTAAGGATGTTAGTATTGTCTGAGTTGCTAAGCAACTACATAAGTTATTAATTTCAACAGTAAGTAAATTCTGTTATTTCAATAATGAATTACAGTTTGCTTTGTATTATTTAGAAAAAACCAAAATGTACTTTGTAGTGATAGAGTACTTCTCAGTCTTTCACTTCACAGCAGTCTGCTACTAAGATATAACATTCATACACTGGTTAAAAAATATAAAATTCTTAATTCAAATGTGGATACCCAGATAGAAGCAGCCTTCCTTCCTCAGTTTTTCCCCTTTTCTTCAGATGTTTTAATGTCACCAAACCTGAAGTTGATCTCTACCACTCAAGTCCTTCTATTTTTTTGTATCTGCATCTCTGTCAGTTTATGGCAGTAAGATGTATTATAGTAATCAGTGTTCTGCTGAAGGTACAGCATCTTTTTTGATGATTACTAGATTTATGAGCTAAAATAAGCCCTAGTCAGCATATATGTTAAATATTTTTTAAAAAATGCTGTCGAAATCATCCCAGAGTACTTTTTACATTTTTTACCCTTTGTTTTTTGTTTTTGTTGTTGTTGTTTTTGTTTTTGGCTGAAATAGATGCCAAAGCATATTCAGACTCTTTGGTTGTTGTACCATCTCAAGGCAAAGAAAAAATTTCAGTGACATGAAAAAAGAGAAAGCCACACAGGCTAAGATGGGAAATAATTTAAAAGATCAGCAGCTTAATACATTTGCAGATGTAAGTATTTGCTTATGACCTTTTGTGATTTGTACCGTGTAAGAAATTCCTACCACATACTTAGAAGCAATACATAGATCATTGCACAACTTCTCATCAGTTAGAATGATTCTGTTTTGCACTGTACCATGAATACAGTCATGGTATGGGCCAAATGATTATTGTCACCTAGTGAAAGCTGGGGAGGTTTTACAGATCTCAACAGACCAATTTAAATTGGTCAAGCACCTGATTCATCCTTCTTCCTCCTCTCTTGCACTTCCTTATTGCTGTTTGGGGAAGGAAGGTAATTTCACATTTGCAGTCTATCTAGGAATTTGTTTATTTTTAAATAAGGAAAAGTTTCTTCTGGTGTTATTTGAGGGTGAACAATAGCCTCAGAACTTAATTCAAAAAGCAGCTCTTAAGCACACAGTTGCATCATGAATATTTATCTGGCCGCGTGCAAAAGCTCTGAATATCTTGGCTCCACTGTTCTCCTTCTGCATGAGACCCCCCTTTGTTGGGAAAACGCTGCCATCGCAACCAAGGGCAGCAGAAGGCGAGGGGGCTGGCAGGCAGGGAGAAAAGCAGGTTGGGTTTTCAGGCTAATTACAAGGTTTTGTGTTCTGGGTCACCTTGTAAATGAGATTCGATGCTCAGAAAGCTGCAGCCAAAGCTGCTCAGCAGAAAGTGGAGCAAACACACAAAGGTTCTGCTGGTGTTTAGCCTTTCTTGAACACAACCTACAATTTTCATGGCGAGCAATTACAATGGCTCTAGAAAATTGGTTCCTAGGGCATCATGCTAAATAGACAAAAGTTGTTTTTATATGCCAGGCTGTAAAACCGTTTGCTCTGGGTCTGGTGAGTGATCTGTATAAAGACTTCTGCACTCAGAATTCTTTTGACACACTTGCTAAAATGCATTAAAATTAATTTTAACACAGACTCAATGAAACAGATTTGAGCAGCTTTGCAAGCTAATATTGCTTCAAAACATTTTGTCATATTGATCAGTTTAGCACTCCTTCAGTTTAAGGCTTGCATGATTTCTGATTATCTGTACTGCACATGTAAAACATTTCTAGATTATCTGAGGAACAGATCTGAAGGCAGCTGGAGTCTGGTTCATACATCTCCTCTGCCTGTGGCCTGTGCTTATGTTGTTCATTCACCCTGTAATTCTGCAATTTGAACCATACTTGCCAAAGGAAAATTGTGAAAATTAGTATTTGCATTGCTCTTTGGGCATGCCTCACTGTCACTCCTGCTATTTTCTGGATGACAATGGGCTAGTGGTTTATTTACACAGTAGGGTTCTGTTTTCAAGCACTGCTTCACATAAATGAGCACCAAGGACAATTTACTCCTAAAAAACCATGCAGGGTGTATATGTGTTAGACCATACCAGGGCTGGTGTGTGATAGAGGATGTGGATGTTGTGGGGACATGAAATTGCAGACAGGAGTGTAAGAGCACTTTGGGGGACCCTCAGGTAATTGTAGCCTAACGCACCTGCACACTGCACCTCAGCCTTACCTGCGCAGCTCCGCGTGGAGAGGACTTTGCTGCTGAATATTTGCAGCCCTGGGGCTATTTAAAAGCTCTGGAGGAGTGACCCTTAGGATATGGTTTAGTGTTGGCCCTGGTAGTACTGGATTAACAGCGGGACTCAATGGTCTTAAAGGCCTTTTCCAGTAAGAACAATTCTATGATGGTGTTTACCTGAGGTGTGGATGAGGACATCAGGATGGACCTCTGTCCCTCACTGTTCCCAGTCTGCCCCTCTCAGACTATTCCCAGCACACCATTAACAAGACTTACTTTCTTACAGTTTTGGCTTTGTTCCTGCCTGCCTTGAGCAACATGGATAAGTCACTTGCAGAGAGAAAAACAAGGGATACAATGAGTCATCACTTTGAGAGCTCAGATCAGTCACGGAGCTGCTAGAGCTCTCTCATAAATTTGGGGGTCACAAGGTTTAGCTTACATCAGACCTGCTTTTCGACTCTGCCTTTACTTTAGAGAAATATTTTAGCCCAGCTCAACATTTTTAACTAAGTCAAAGAATGCCTGAGTGAAACCTTATGTTCTCCAATATTAAGAATTTCTCAGGAATGTAGTAGGGCTGGTAAGATGCTCTTGTCTCTTCTAGCCTTATACATAAGCATTTTATTAAGTTCTTTATCTTGTTTTGAATTCTCTGGATTTAATATTTACAGTCACTCTAGTTTTGCATTTTTTTTAATCTTAGTTGCAGTAATACCAAAGGTTGTTCTTGTATAAGAGCTCAACAGTATGAAAAAATCCAGTCAATCTTGCATATTCTCTCTGCAACAATAGGGCAGCATCCTCCTTTAAAATACATCAGTCCTTTGAGATTAGCAAGCAATTTGTTGGTCAGTGCACCTAAACACTAAAGAGGCAGTAAATTGATCACTGCCCTCAGGTCCCTCAGTTTCACAGTTATTGCAAAAGATGCAAAATTAAACAAGATTTTTATTCTAAAAATAAAATTTATTGTTTATTGAACAGAATCAATTCAGACCAATGGAAGAATGGGAGAATATTGTCAATTCCTCAGGCAAATCTAAATCTTTCATCCTGCCCTTACTGGGGCTGCCTCAGGACTGTTGCAAAGACAACTACTATAAAAATGGATCAGAATAGCCTTTTGCCTCATCATCGCACCTCCCCAAATACTGCTGCCTCTGCAATACTTTTTTCTGTTACTATTCCCAGGAGATAAACCAGCTTTGTTAATTTGCAGTAATTTATAATTATTGATGAGCCTTCAGGTTGCCTTCTTTGAAGGGAATACGTATCCCATTAGCCATGTATTTGATTATTAGGACCCACTTCAACCCCCTCTTATTCTACTGACAACTGGACAAAATTGTGTGGAAATTTTTCTGCAGTTTTCTAGCTCTGCAGTTTACCAGTTCACTTAGAGAAAACAGACCAGCAAAATTGCTATAATTCCTTTCAATTTTTAATAGCTTTCTTGTGCTGTGGCTTTAATCTGTATGAAATTGCTAGAGCACTGAGTAAATAAAGCAGCTGTTACAGCTCATGGAGCTACAACATGGCCACAGCTTCCTGGAGAATGTTCAATACTACTACACAAAGTACATATCATCACTTATAAAAATATAAGTTAGTAGAGAATATAGAATTATAGTTTTAAAAAGGACTCCCAGATTCTTACATAAGAAAATGTCAGTACTGTATGATATGCACAGTGTGGTGTGGAACCATTAGAACCTGACAGATGCACAGTTCCTGGTTATGTAGAGCTGGATGACTGCATACCTGTACATTTAAATACCACTTTTATATCTGTTTACACGTAATCGCTAACATGTGTCTGTGGCTGTTTAAACGATTGTACAACCGCAGGCAAACTTGTACATATTCATTTAAATGTGTCTGTGTTTACTTGACCAGCCCCGGAGCGCAGATAAGAAGATAAGAAAAGGAAATGCCAAAGCTGTGAGACAGAAATTATTTTTTTCTAAACTTTTCAAAATGCATCTGATGTAGTTCCCAGATGGCTTACAGGGGTGAGTTAACATGCTACAATATTAAAACTCAGTCTCTATTAAGCAGTAATTTCACGATTATAAGCCGCACCTGATTATAAACTGCACGTTACAATACAGAGTGTGATAAAAGGTAACTATTCTATCACCATCTGTTGAGGGTGGGGGCAGTGATCCTTATCTCCGTGACAGATATTCTGCTAATGGGCCATCCAATAAAACCAGGCAGGCGATTGTTCTTTATCTTTTCACAATGTACCCCTTCCTCCAGAGAGTCATTTTCTGCTAATGGCCCACTGTGTGACTGATAAAATTACTTC
>PYHW01010717.1:9682131-9702739 GCA_013186435.1 Turdus rufiventris
TTCTGAGTGGTATGAGAGAAACAGATTGTCTCAGGCACACTGGTGATTCATCTTATGCTGAGAACTGGCTAACAATGACAGTGCCTTGATCTGCACTAAAAAAAAAAAAAAAAAAAAAAATTAACAAGAGCTATAGGTTGGATAAACTAACAGCTGAGCAGCATCTAACTCCTGTAGCAGGTATGTCTGTCCCTGTCAGACTGTACAGCTCTGCATTACTGTTCTTCACAAGGAGGTTCAAGCAAAAAATATCTCAAGGACAGGAAGACTGAGCACCAGACTGCTTCTCCTTACAGTGAATAAAAGGACAGAGAGGATGCTGAGCCTTAACAGGTTGCAGCAAAATCCTTAGCACCTTCTTGTTCTGTTTCTTTCTGTGTCTCAGCTAAAGAATTTTACTCTTTGTTTATCCTAAACAGATTATAGGAGCACACCCTCCATTTTAAAGAATTGTATATACTGAACAGCACTATCTAGGATCTTCTCATCTCACAATGTATGTAATGAAGATAATTGTTAAAAAAATAATTACCTGTAATTACATATTCCCTATTATTTCCAAAATCTTATTAATCTTACTAAAAATTCAAGGATGCACTTAAAACCTGAATGGCTTCAAACTTCCCTTGGAGATAATTAAAGGGCAACAAAAATTCTATTTTAGAAGCTTTTCTTTCTGGTTGATGGCGTTTTAATGCTACCCTTAAATAAAATCCCATCTCACTTCCAACCATGCAATCCACGTAAGAGAGGAGGAAAGACCTGACAGTCTCCTTTACTGAATGCCTTGAAGGTTTTCATCAAACAAAACAGACGTCAGGATAATTCAGACATGCGCTCCTTTTCAGAGAGCCAATTAACAAATGAGAAAAATTAGGTTGGATTTTTCTGTTCCATATGCAATTGGAAATGGAAAATACCATTGTTTCTAGCAATTCTCATTCTACATTATAAATTCATATGCACTCATTCAGGCCATCTTTTCTTCTCTGAGACAAACATAATTTACAACAGTTACCTCTCTTCAATATTATGCTACATATGGACAGTTGCAGCAATAGCAGTATTTTGCATTGCCAGCCCAGTGAAGTGAAGCAAACATAAAATAATAGAATATCAAAAAGTTGGAACAGAAGCTGAGCAGAACATGAAACCTGATGATTTAACTAAAGGTTTTTTCTGGTTTTTTGTTTTGTTTTTTTTTTTTTAATTTTTATTCCTAGTGCATATATCCACCAATCAAAAAAAATGTTTTCCTAGACAGATTCCTCACAAAACACAGCTAAGATTTCGTGATGATGTGACCTACTGTTATTCTCTAACCCTCCATCTCCACAAATTATCCCAGTCATCATGTTTACTACAACCACCTAGATATCCAGGGAAAGCATGTGATCCATGCTTTGGCTGTAAATTACCTCTCTGAGCGCTGGGAAAGCCTTGAAACCTTCTGCTCATCAGCAGGCGCGGGTGTCAGTGTTATGGGGGTAGCCATCTTCACGGTGGCCAGCCTTGGGTCCTTAATTCATTAACTAATGACAGCAATAAATCAATTCACTTACAGAGCAGACATTTCACACATTTTCAGGGCCTCTGGGCTGTGAAGCTGCTTATCCCTCATGACTGTCTAACTCCAAGCTAATCCCAGGAGAAAGGATGATGGCTTCAAACTGAAAGTGGGCAGGTTTAGCTGAAGAATTAAGAAATTCTTCACTATGAGGGTGGTGAAACACTGAAATGGACTGTCTTGAGAAGCTGTGAATGCCCATGTCTGGAAGTGCTCAAGGCCAGGCTGGAGAGGGCTTTGAGCAACTCCCTCATGGCAGGGGAGTTGAAACTAAATAATCTTTAAGGTCCCTTCTGATGCAAACGATTCTATGAATCCATGAGATATAAATAAGACTTCTTGGAAGCATCAGTTTTAAAGAGTCCTACTCCACCAGATCTGATGCACAAGCTGGTGTAAGTGCTAGGTGACAGAATACTCCAGTATCCAGACCAGTATCTACATGCCTCTTGCCTCCTAAATGCTCTCTCAGCTATTGTTTAAATACAGTTTATCCTGCCTGCTGTCAACAGTTTTGCTCTTAAGCTCCTTTTTCAACTACATTATACACTCATGAAAAATCCTCTTTATCCTCTTTACTTATCCTATGTACATCACACTTGGCAGTCACAGCTCCAACAGCTCCTTGGGACCCAGGGCAATCCAGGCCAAGCCAAACACAAACATGGAGCACCTCTTCCTTGTCGGATCTTCCAAGTTCATACAGCAAAATTGTGAAGGTAGAAGTGATTAGATGTGGAATAAACACAAGAAAATGAAAGTGTGCAGGGCAAGGTAATATCAGCAGTTAGATTAATTTAGTCTGGTAGGTAACAAAGTCTAAAAGTAACACCTGGTTTTCTGCTTTTTGTTTTTCCTCTTGCTAAGTCAAAGTTTGGTGCTACTTGACATAATGGATGGGCTCTTCTTCAGGGAGGAAGCTGAACACAGAAGGTGCTTCAGGTGTGTAAACTATGCCACCAGTAACTCCAAACCCTAAAAAATGCCTAAATCCCTGTGAAGTCTTTAGCAGACTAGGCAGGCCTGCTATGGAACACATGCATATAGTGCTATTTTGGAGCTCCTGCCCCAAACCACTCCATTTAACAACCAGAAGAAAGTTAAAGTAATAAAATAATTTGCTGATGCAAAAAAGTCAAGATAGATCTGGGAAAACAAACATAAGCACAAAGGGCTCCAGCTTCACAAATACCCACGACAAAAAGGGCTCCTCTTGCTCCTACTGCAAATCCAACCTGTCCCACAGACCTCCGACCCCTGGGTGAGGACTTCAGGTGACAATTGCTGATCCTCAAACTCCATTTCAGGAACTAAAACCGAAGCTTTCATCACAAAACCAAAATACCAAGCTTACACCACTCTCAGATGTAAGATTCTAAGAGCCAAGTTCTGATGCACATTTTATTTCTATTGAAATAAAACAGAATACGCTATTTTTTCACAGCTTTCAGTTTGCACTCCAAAGAGAAGCGTACAAAAGCAAAATGTCAGGATTTAGATTTTTTTCAAATTTTTATTCAACCACCTGCTTGCAGAAAATTAATAAACAAAAGCTTACATTAAATACTGTACAAAATATTAAAGTTGTAGAGGAGTTAGTCCCCAGGTATGCTCACTTTTTATATCCTCAGCCATCTGCACTGAAGCTCCCAGAACAAAACAAGATCTGAAGGTTTTCCTGGCTGCAACTAATTATGACACATGAGAACTGCAGCCCTTGACAGGCTCCTGCTCACTAGAATTTGGCAAGACAAAAGCAGTCAATTGTTTGTACTGCAGTAAAAAAACCCCTGAAGTTTACAAATGAGAAATAATCAAGTGTAATAAATGCATTTCTCTTAAAAACAGATGAGCCCACAATCCTGAGGCACTCTTTTCAGAAGACAAAAAACCATGTTTTTCTGTTATGGAAATGCACTTTGTGGGAAATGCTCCGCATTGATGACCTGTAGGCAATTAAATATCTCAAAACTTTCAGGAAAGAAAAGCAGACTACCATAGAAATTTCAACCACAGTCACTGAGTAGGAGTCTTCAGAAAGATTCAGTAGCTTCAGACCAGAACTATGAATAACCATCAAGCTCCTTTACAGTCACCACTGCCATTTTTAGTACAGTTGTTAGGAAGGCTTGGATTCCCTCTCTCTCCAATCAATGTTTTATAAGATGGTGTCACTTTATGGTACAGTTTTAGAGCTAGCAAAGGCCAACTTAAGGCGGAGGATCCTCTCCTCTAATAGCTTTGTACTTTGCCATATCTTCTGGGAACACCTTTGTTAGTTCTTGAATTAACAGGCTTTTAAATTTCTGGAAAGAGAAAAAAAACATATATACATCATCAGTATACAAATTTATTTAGATTTCATCAAGCAGTGTTACCTGATGAACAGAAATGTTTGTACCCAATAATATACCTCTCAGTGAACTGAAGTACCAAAAAACCCCCAGAACCACACAAACAAAGTTATATTTACAAAATCCACAGAAAATAACCACGTGAAATCCACCAGGAATGCACCATGCAAAGTAAAATGTCCGTGAATTCCCAGAAATTCACTTGCATTTTCTCCTAAGAAATACAAAGCAGTTGGACCTCTCTAGTAAACTCTGGTGCACCTGGCCTTATTAAGGAAAATGGATTAAGGACATGTCCCCTTGATTTGATATGGAATCCACTCCACCTTTAAAAAGCAACTCACATCTGCCTTAGAAGTACACAATTTCACAAGCACAATGGAAGAGAAGCTCAGGACTTATCTCCATATGTCTACATTCTGCAGTACAACTTGTCATCCTCCACACTAAGTTCAGCCAAAGAACATTCTCAGAACTCATTAAATTTCCTTTTATGATTGTGTTTTTCTGCAGTAGTTCCAAGAGTTAAGCAGTATCACAGAATGCTTCAGTTCATACCAAATGAAAGTAGAAGTTCAGAAACCCCTAAATACTGGCATGAATTTTCACTAATTTTATAAAGATTAACTGATGGTTATAGAACATATCTGACATTTTAACCCTCTACTATCCATTCAAAACTGGAAAAATACCCCTTTTGTTTTGCTTATTTCTAAGTCTGCACACAGCAAAATTACACACCTGCAAAAAACACATGTAAAATATCTCTACTGCTACATATAGCCAATATAAAATCACAGTGAAAGCTGCATCCCCAACTGTGGGATGAACTACAGGTTTCCTTTCCTGAACAGGCTGTATCAGCATCAATTAAGATACAGGGATGCAGAACAATTTCTAAGACAAATCACACAATAACAAGTTAATAACTGCACAAGTGAAAAATACCCACATATTTAGAAAAAACTAAAAACTTATCAAATACATTATTGCATTATGCTTCCATTAATTTTGGTTTACCTTCATAGTGTCAATTTTTCCTTTCACTTGCTCATTTTTAGCCAAAGCTCGCTCCAGACACTCTTTAGTGTAAAGCTGAGGGTTGCGGCCTTGATCTATGTACCTGAAAATAGATAAGACACTACTAAATGATCATATTCCTACTAGGATGCTCTCCAAGGTATGGAATTACTCATCTTGCTGTCTTTTTCTTTCTACTATTTTCTGAAACGTGCATTTTAAAAATCACCACAGTGAAACTCAGCCATTTCTAAAAGGCAGCTCAAGGACAAGGCCATGGCCAGCAAACCTCTGTTTCCAGAAAGCCTGAAGAGTTTTGAATGAAGCCTTGTGAAGCCTTGAAAGCACACACACACTATATATATATATGTGTGTGTGTGTGTGTATACACATATATATATATATACACACACACACATACATACATACATATATATACACCAGCTTCTCACAGGCAATAAGCCCAGATCAAGGAAGGTGATCCTTTTCCATGCACCCAGGAAGTGGCCTAGTTAGGGCATGGTGAGCATCAAGCACACAGGAATATGGCACCCAGCAAATCCAGGATGAGGAGGAGCTGCACATACCACAGTAAAGAAGAAGAGAAAAAAATAACACTGCTGTATCAGCAAACCTATGTGCAACTTTTGTTTTGCAATACAATTCCCGACAAAGGGAAACTTGCTAGAGAGAACATTCAAGAGAGTCATCACAAGTTTATAGTTGGAGTAAAAGCCCAAGTGAAAAAAGCCATGTACAACCAGTAACATGCTGGAGTACAGACCAGTAACATCTGGACTTAGAAGAAAGACCAGTACATTAACTTGTCAGCTATATCACAAAAGCTCTCTAGTACAGCTCTTCCTCTACCTAATTTTTCTTTTGATGTTCACATTCTCTGCCAGACTGTCACTCCTGAAACTAAACACCTGAGTACTGACCCACTGTATTTTCACTTGCAACTTAAAACCCTGATCCTAATCGGGTGTAAAAGTTCACTTTGAAAAATGAAAGCTGACTTATTAAATGGGTGTCCGTGCCCATAGCAGACGTGTTAGAACTAGATGTTCTTGAAGGTCCCTTCTAACTAACCCATTCTGTGATGTTATGAAATCACTAAATTCGGCAGAATTCGTGTTACTGCCTACATGTGTAGAAGTCAAAAAAAAAAATCTAAAAGGCCAGACTAGACAGGGCTCTGAGCAACTTGCCATCTCTGTCCACGGTGGGGTAACTGGAACTAGATGAGTTGTAAGGTCCTTTCCAACTCAAAGCATCCCATGCATGCCTGAAGACAGATGTATATTTTATCACTTCTACCTTTCTGCCTTCTCACAGAAGGCAGAAGGTACTTCTGACCTCTTTCTGCCTGCAGTCAGACGGACCAGGTTTGAGTCAAGCAGCCCTCAGCCAAAATAGCCAAGCTGCGAAGCCAGGCTACCTCGAGTCCTCGACTGCAGCACC
Organism: Turdus rufiventris; assembly: GCA_013186435.1. NCBI lineage: Eukaryota > Metazoa > Chordata > Aves > Passeriformes > Turdidae > Turdus > Turdus rufiventris. The sequence goes on from PYHW01010717.1 coordinate 9,688,537, forward strand.
TCCCCTTCCAGGCACACACAGACTTACTCAAAAACTTCCAAGGGCACGCTGATATCGTGCAGCTGCTGCCGGCATTTGTCGATATCCTGCAAGCCCGTCACCATGAAATTCCTGTCGGGAAGAAGAACGGGTCGGGTTCAGCCGATTTCAGGGTCGCTGCGCTGCCCCTGACGGTGGGTGCGAGGCCAGAGACACCCGGACATGGAGAGGGAGCCCTGAGGCACCACCCTGGGCCTGGAAGGGAAAAAGGCCCCGCAGCACAGCCCGGCCCACCCCCGACAACGGCCCCTCACAATTTCTGATTGAGCCCCGTCTGGCTGCTGGGCTGGAAGTCGCTGACGATGATGCCGAGCTGCCGGATGTTCTCCACGAACTTCTCCAGGTGCTCCTCCAGGGAGTCGAACTTCTCCGCCATCGCCGCCGCCTTCCGCACGCCGCCACTTCCGCCCAGCAGCGCCTGCGCGGGAGGGAGGCGCGAGGCGGGGTGGCCACGCCCCCGCCCAAGCCACCCCCCCACTCCCTCACGGGTGGCGCCGTCCCCCTCGTGTGAGGGGAGGGAGGGGCAGCGCCGCTTCGGAGACAACATTGTGTGTTCGGACGTGTCCGGTGTCTGCCAGAGCTGAGGCTGTAGAAGAAATGGAAGCGGTGACAGGCAGAGGTGCTGCTTCATAATAAACCCCGCACTGGAATCATCTAGGGGATGCCAAGACGTAGAAACACAGAGTCGCAGAGTGGTTTGGGATGGAAGGGATCATACAGTTCTAGTTCTAAACCTCCCACTACACTAGGTGGCCCAAAGCTCCTTCCAACCTGTCCTTGAACACCTCCAGAGACCGGGCATCCACAGCTTCTCTGGGCACCCTGTTCCTGTGCCTCATCACCCTCGCAGTAAAGAATTTATTCCTAGCATCCCATCTAAACACACCCTCTCTCAGTTTGAGCCCATTACTTCTTGTTCTGTCATGAATCGGTCTATGTTAAATAATCCAGCTGTCAGTCATCCCTGTGGGAAGGTGTCTGACATGCTTAGACTCCCACGGCACATCACAATAACTATGTTTTACTAACAGCTTGTTTCCAGGGTGTCTGTTTTGGGTCGGATCTGAGCAGATCAGTCCAGCAATGTCAGGAGATAACTCATCCAGCTCTGGGGTCCCCAGCACAGGAAGGACATGGACCCTTGGAGAGAGTCCAGAGGAAGCCACTGCGCTGATCAGAAGGATGGAGCACCTCTTCTGTGAGGAAAGGCTGAGAGACTTGGGATTGTTCAGCCTGGAAAAGAGAAGGGGTGACCTAATTACAGTCTTCCAGTATTTGTTGGGAGCCTACAAAAAAGATGGAGAGGCACTTTTTACAAGAGCATGCAGTGACAGGATGAAGGGGAATGGCTTCAAATAGAAAGACATTAGGATTAGATTAGATATCAGAAATAAATATATTGTGGGTGTAGTGAGACGCCGGAAGATGTTGCCCAGAGAAGCTGTGGATGTCCCACAGCTGGAAGTGTTCAGGACCAGGCTGGAGGGGGCTCTGAGCAGCCTGGTCCAGCAGAAGGTGTCCCATGACAGGGGTTTGTAACTGGATGATACCTTGAATCCCAAACTGGGATTTAATGTATTTTATGCATTTTGTAGCTATAACTTGCAGTGATTTCTGCAAAATCTGCAATTCTTAGTTTCCTGGATGTATCTTATTTTTCTATTTTCTATTCATGACAATAACACCATCAAATGGTTGGTTTCTATTCTGAGTTACCATGCTAGACCAGTAGCAGGAAGTTTTTGCAAAATATAAAGCACTGTTTGGGAGTTCATAGGTATAAGTATGCTAACCTAAAATTAAAAAGCAAACAACTGTAAAGAGCACTAAATATTAAGGTAGATATAGGACTGTGCAGATGTGAAATTAAAAAATAATCCTAGGATGCAGAAAAAATTTATCAGTTCTAGGCCTTGACAAATATTGTCATCCTATGATAAAGTAATCCCATTGTCTATTGATCAGCAGCTGCTGACCATCCTGTCATCGTTGGCAGAATGTTGTTTGAACAGCGAAGGTCCCAGGATTATGAGATTTTAAGACAAGTACTTCACACATGAGAGATCTTGGTCTGAGGAAGAGAATAATTTTTTCTAATATTTGGAAGGAAGAATGTAGAATAGGGTGCACTTACCAGGTTAGATATGAACATGAGGAACAGGGGTGTAAAGTTTTGAAAGAACTGTGTAAATACAAATGATTGTGTCAGACATGGCTCTGCAGGCACAAGAGACTGGGATTCAAACAGAAGAGTTGCTTTATGTCCATCTTTGCAAATGGGCAAACACATCCAGTGGAAGAACAGAGCAGAGCCACTTGCTTTAAATTCAGTAGCAAATAAGGGCTTTGAGGTACTGTTAAAACTTCCTCTCCTTCCTGTTTGGGGGAAAGCCTTGGTTCTTGGAACTGAGCAAATATGACTTCTAGCTTGCTTGTGATAAATCCTATAGATATCCATGATCACATCTAACTCAGGGAGTGTATTCAACAGAAGAAAATAATGGAAGCTTAACATTAAATATAGAGATATCCAGCTCACTGGATAAATCTGTATTTACTAGCCTAGTCAGGTTAGATTAATGAATTATGTTAGATACATGTATACAGTGATTTTAAGGTTAACATTTGCTATAAATATATTTCCAGTTGTTAAATTTTTCTCATGATCACCAACCTGGGCATAATTTTCATGTTCAGGGGTAAAATGTAAAGATGAGAAAACTTATGTTCCAGTGAGAGAGAAAAAGAAAGAAAGTCGGTCTGAATTGATCAATAGGTACATGGAGACAGAAAGATTGAGAAAGAAAATGTCATGGCTCATGATGTAAGTAACCATATTGCACTTGTACCCTGATTTTCATACAGGGAGTGGGCAATTACAGACTTGTAAGCTGGACATCTGCACTGGCAGTTAAATAGGGTTTGTAATAAAGGATGGAATGAGAGGCCATATGGATCAATATGACCCATATGGGGAGAGTAGCACAGATTACGTGAAAGAAAATCCTGTTTTGCAGACCTCTAATGAGTTTTTCAAGGGGTCAGCAAGCATGTAGCTAAGACTGATCTAAATGATAAAATCTACTTGATTTCCCATCAGCTCCTAGAGAAATCCTTAAACAAAATCTTTTAAGGAAATAAAGGAATGGAATAAGGGGAGAATCCTAGACTAGAATAAAGAACTGAATTCGAGATAGGAAATGCAAGACAGGGGCAAACATTTGATTCTTGCAAGGGGAGAATTGATCCCAGAAGAGTTCAAGAGGGAACTAGTATGAATATTGTGCCATTTAGTATGTTCATAGATGACCCAGAAAAGGGATCAGATGGTACAATGAGAAAATTGGCTTATGAGAAAATTATTTGGCAGACAAAGATGAATGCAGTTTGTAGGAAACTGTAGAAGGACCTGAAAAGACTTTAAGATGGATCATGTAAAGCGATGAGCACAGCAAGCAAAAAAAACCCTAGCTTTACATGAAGATTCGTGACCTCTTGACCATTACCATACAGGAGCAAGACCTGAAGATCAGAATAGAAATTTCTTTGAAAACATCAGCTCAGCACTCAGCAGTGATCAGAAGTCATGTGGAGAGTCAGGAATTGTCAGGAAATAAATGTGAGAACAAACCAGAAAATACTATGCTACTGCATAAATCCACAGTTTGCCCCAACCTTGAACACTGTGTGCAGTTCTCATTCCCTGGAGTGGACCTGGAGAGGAGTTGGAGCAGGGCTGCCAAGATAACTGTAGATATGAAATGGCTTCTGTAATAGGAAAACAGGAACAGACAGGGACTCCAGTTTGAGAGAGAGCAAGCCCACTAATGAGACTTATGTCCTATACTTCACTGTATTTACAGACCCGTGAGTGGTCTGGAGCCTAGACTGTCTTTCAGCACAAAAACTAAGGACCATGAAAGTAAAGCCAAGAAGTGACAACTTCAGAACACGCTAAAAAAAAGCATGATTTCTGTAATACAAAGTTCATAAACCCTGTGTGGGACTGTTTGCCAATGGATGCTACAAACAGAAAATGCTTAGTGGTGTTGAAGGGAAATGGGACAATTACATGCCAGGGAGATGTAGGTAAACCACTTCTGGCTCAGGAGATCCCATGAACTGAAGGTAGCCCAAGGCCAGGAGGGTAGTCAGGAGAGGTCTCATAGATGCTTTTCCTGTCTTTGCTCTTCAGCATTTACTTCTGGTTATTGCTGAGCACAGGATACTGCCCCAGATGGAGCCTTCATCTGAATCTGGGGGATTATTGCTATGAGATCCTTCCTGGTTGGAATGTCAAATGATGACCTGTGCTGTGAAGGATGCAGACAGATTATGGTTTCTTATGAAGCAGAACATAAAAAGATTGATTTGAGACTGTTTATACAGCCTTTGGGTCTGGAAAAAGCTCAGCTCAGTGTTTTCCTATTTAGTCTTACGTATACTCCAGATAAATGACTTGTCCAATATAACATGACACAACGTGGTGTTTAAGATTCATTACTGAAAGTGCTGAGATTGTCAACTTCTCATGAATACAAAAAGCAACAAATAATTCATCTGTTTGTCCATCTCTAGAACTATGACTCTCCTCCCAGCTCATGTTTTCTGCTGCTGGCTACTAAAGTGGAAGAAAATTAATAAAGAAAGTAAAATGCATTATGTTTTCTCTCTTTTCTTGTGCATGATTAAATCATTTCTACATTCTGCAGACAAAGAAATGGAGGTTGAAATTTCAGGCCATTAACTGGGAGCATCACCTGCTACAAATTCCATTCTGTGAGCCATCTACCCTTCATTGTTTTAATTATAGCTGGTAATAAGCAGAAGAGAAGCAGAGGAGATAGATGTGAACAGCACAGAGGATACCATTCACCTGCTCTTGATATGTCAGGCTGATGGCAATTTTGTTTAGGATGTTTTTCAGCTGACTCAGAAGCATGTGGTACCATCACATTTTACTGCATAAAAATAATGTGATACAACAAAATAAAATAAACAGTTTTTATAAATCAATTATGCAGCTGAATAAGAACTGTAATTATAATTTCCATACAGATTTTGTGTTTAGTAATGTGTACATTAATGACTTGAAATACATTATTCCAAATGTATTTAAATAATACATGTCTTGCCACGAATTAGCAGGATGATGCATTTATGCATCATGGCTGGATCTCAGTCTCACTGAGATTATCTAAATTTATTTATCTAAGAAGCAGCAGGATGAGGATTTTGTTCATAAGATAATTTTGTGGTCAAGTCCTGCAGATCTGCGAATGTTCTGGGACCTGATCCAAAGATAACTGAGACCCATGAGGTTCTTTCTATTGATGGGAAAGGACATTGGATGACAGTCTGTTCTCACAACACTGCCTCCAAGGAGGTCAGCAAGACACAGCAAAGGACTTACATGTATGTTTCAGGACAGGAATATTATTTTCATAGTGTAGTGGTAACTCATCTGGATTTGCAATACTGAAACCTTTTATTCCATAGTACCTTTAATATCCCATAAAGAATTAATTCTTAATTTTGTTTTGCAAAAATATGCTGAGAAATCAATGGAATTATCTGTGGTATTTTTCCCTGAAAATATTAAACTTATTCGTCAGACTAAGTTTTTGTTATTTCATATTGCTGCCATATGTCATTTAAAACTCTGAAATGCAGAGTTGCTTTCAACAGTTATCAAGTAGCTTTTTTTACCATGTGTGAGAAAGATGTGTGTATGCGTATATGTATATGTGTATGTAATCATACTCCTAGAAAAACGTTCCTCTGATTATGCAGTACTAACAGGTAAGGTTGATCTGCCTATTGCTGCTTTTTATTTTTTCCCTTTAACTCAGAATAAGTAGCATCTTGTATTTAAAACTGATACTTTTTTTCATTACCAATGATACAGGAAAGAAGGCACAGGAATATCCTGGGCAGGGAGAATTTCTAAGACACTGAGACAGCGTGTATGCTAGCAAATGAAAAAGACCTGGGGCCATTTTCCAGCACTGATCCAGCTGGCATGGAGCAGCCCTTATTTGTGTTCTAAATCCTGAAGTGTACCTGAAAGCAGTTCTGGAAGAATGTGGGTGGTCCAGATGGATAACCTACCTGTGTACCTTTGTCACCGTTCTACAGTGTGGGTGCCTGTGCTCCTGTGTTACTGCCCTTCCCTGCCACTTCTCATTTTTCTAAGGTAGATTTGTTAGTCATAGTGTACAGGAAAAAGGAAGTAATGGCCACATGGGTTCAAATCAGGGGTCAAATCAGAAAATCAGAAAAATTACTTAGCATTCAGGGTTGTGCCCCTGAAAGAGGTTTAGATAAACAACTTTAGCAGAGCTATGGTCACAGCTGGTGTGGAGCTACTGGCACCACTGACTTGGGGCTAGAGTATCATAGAAGGATAGAATATAAAAGGAATTCCTTTCTGGAAGGCACTAAGAGACAGGCAGGCAGTGCACCAAAGACTCTCTTTCTACTATTATTTCGTAGGGGCCTTCAAGTGATTCTTCAATTTTAAATTCGTTCTTCCACACTTTTGCTTGTTGATATCGCACTGTCTCCACAATCTGCCTGCATCTCTGTGAAAGATACTTTACAATTCATACCCAGCATCCAGTCTTCAAATAGGTTTTATTTACAGAAGTTGCCTGAGGAAAACTAATTTATAGCTATTGATTCCTTCCACACCTCTGTCTAACTGATGAAGAAATGCTTTATTGCCCAGTTAGTTTAGATGTAGATAGTATATATATCTATTCTGAGCTTTAATCAAATAATTGAATCATCTCTCAAACTTCTGTATGATAAATTAAGCACACTGAATTCTTTACACATTTTTCTTTAATGAGTTTCAGCTTTTTCAGTGTTTCTATTTTTTTCAATATCAGCAGAATAGGGAGGGTGACCTGTACATTGCAATCTAGCATTGGTCCCTGGTGTTGGTCCTTGTTCCCCCATGCCTTGTGCTTTTTCCATATCCATTCCTATTTATGTGCTGTAGGGCTGCAGAATTCCTCTATTCAATGAGATTCCTCTATGCCACCAGACTGTGATGATCTGGTACACAGTGACCCCTAATTTCCTTTAATGTTTCCTTTTACAGGGATTATGGTCTGCAGTTACACAAACTTACATGATTGGTTCTTAGTAAGATGACTTCACAAATGGTTTTTTATTAAAACCCATTTGTCTCAAAAACACAGCTATTCAGCTTGCCTCCGTACTCTATACTTTGCTGGCCTTTCTGTGCACTCTTCTTTTATTTGCAAGTTTTTATTTACCTCCAGACCATCAATACAGCTATTAAATTATGGCAGTACAGTACCCTGGGAATTCTGCTGGCAATATTGCCAGATAAAGCCCCACTTGTAAAAAGATCGCCTGGTCTGTCATATTGCTCCCAAAACAGGATTTGGAATGATTAGACCAGCCTGATGTGAGGCAAATTGCAGGTTAAGTCTGGCATAAGGGACTGCCCCAGGGTCTTCTTTTTACAAACTGTATGGATAAGTTTTCTCAGATTTGCCTCACTCAGGCCACTGGGAATGCCAGTTGCCCTTCCTGCCCTGGAAGTTCTGGAATGGGACAAAATGTGACTAGAGATGGAGGTAAAAAATCCATATGAGCACGGTTCACATGGTGGTGTGGCTGGGATCTCATGTATCATCCCTAATTTTCACCTTAGCAGGCATGTACTGAAGAAACAGAAGACACTGTGTGTCCTAGGGACCATAGCAGAGAAGACTGATCATGCATAGGTAGAGAACAGCCTGTCCTGATGCCAGAGGAGGACTGGTGGAAGAGGAAAGAACCATCTGTTCTCAGAACAGGAGGAAATCAAGTTAAACTGATTCAGGAGGTGTTTAGTCCACTGCCTGCTCAAGGCCCTGGGTTGACAGCAGCCCTTTCACTCTGTCTTCCCTCTGCCACCAGAACCACAATGTCAGACCTGGTTACAGCCTCCTTGGATGAGTACCACAGGTAGAGGGATGAGTCCTTGGGCAAGCCTCATGAGACACTTCTGAAAATAAACACACCCTACCCAATAGCCTGGGTAGGTCCTCCTTTTCCAGTTTTCACATATTTTTCTACTTTTGTATTTCATATACAAATGCCACTGCTGGCTAAGTTCAGGAATATGTATGAATCTTGTTGCATGGGATTCTGCTGCAATAGCCAGCTATGGCTGAGAGGTTGTGTTTAGCACTACACATCACTACTGCTGTAGTTGTGGTCTAGGTCTACAACAGACCTAATTTAACCTACTATGAATGTATATCTTAAACCCAAGAAGACCTTATGTTTATATTTCCCATATTTCATTAGAAATAAGGATGTTCAGGGTCATCTTCTGTCTCATAAATCCAGATGTAGCAGTGTTCTTTAGAAACAAAAGTTTCTTCTAATTTAGTTAATTGCAACAAATTAATTTTCATAGGAACAACCAGATATGAAGCAACGAGCTGAGGTTTTCTCTACAGTACAACCATCCCAGCCCTGACGAGCCCCCTCTAAAGTGCACAGAAAGCCCGCAGCTGGGGTACCTTCAAGTGCTTCCAGGACTCAAGCATAGGTTTGCTCCTACCATTCTCTTGTAGATTATAATGCAGGAGGAAGTGCCTGTTCTTCCTAAATCTAACAGAGAAAAGACTCCATCTTTTTTGGCTTGCTAATGATAAACCCAGCAGCTGATCTACACCTGTGTGCAGATTCTGATAATCCACCATCTCTATGTGCCTCTTCACATGTACAAAGGACCACTGACCTGTACTGATCCCACACATGTGGCAAAATCTCTTCTTTTACATCTATGACTGCAGCCACAGGGAGACAAACCATTTGTTCTTCACATGGTATACAACTCAGTGCTCACTAGGTTCCTCCTTTTATTGGTTTTGCAGAAGCAGCAGTGAATCATACAAGGAATTCTACTTCATTCAATTCTACTTAATTCAATTCTACTTCAAATGGAGCTGCCACCCAAAAAATTTATTTCTTGAATCTAAGTGGTGAAGCACATGATGTCATATAAGCACAGAAAGAACCAGTTGCATGCCTGATGATGTGAATTCAGTAGGCTTGCTGCTGTAGCCATGCCTGTGGATAACTGCTGACTGGGAATGTTATCATTGGTTGGCTCTGTTAACGTAGAACCACAGAATTAGTTAGGTAGAAAAAATCTCTAAGATGATTGAATTCAACTATTAACCCAGCACTGCCAAGTCCACCACAAAACTATGTCCCTAAGTGCTGCACCTACACATAATACAGGTCTTTTGTCATATTCTAAAATGTACTTCGGACTGGATCAACGCTTCTATAACATTCTGTAGATGTGGCTTCCTTCAGCATCCACCTGTCTCCCTGGGAGTTCTTTGTGTAAGCTATGTATTCATTTCTCCAGCCAAGGACCAGGGAACTACCAGCTGGTGGCAGCAGCAGCTTCTCCAAGATCAGGATTTGAGGACTTGATCTCCGTTCCTGGCAACACTGTATGAAAGTAAGCAAATACACACTCCTCAATTTAAAGAAATAGAGCCAATATCAGTAAACTTGCAATTAATCTAACTCCTTTTAAAAGAACTTAGCGTCTCTAATCTTTTGACACCCTTTGAATTTTTTTGCATCGTACTTTGGGGTTTGTAATTGGCACTGAGAAACAAGAAGCTAAAACATGTCTCTCATTGTGTTGACCAGGCTGATGTTAAGATCTTAGGATAAAGGAGGAAGAGTTCATTGTTCATAAATGCATTGCAAGTGACCTTCCTTCTTATGGGTGTGTGCTGTGAAGATGAAAATGAGATAATATGGTGAGATTTAAGAAATATAAAGACTTAAAAATCAGACAGCCAACCATATTCTCCATGGATATTATTTACCTCACTCATTCTCAAAAGCTGTCACTGTGATACAATGGTTATTCATTTACCCAGGTATCCTTTGCATTAGCCTGGGCTTATCATGTCTGTTGAGTGGAGGTCACCTCAAGAATGTTGTTTATCTAAGTCAGTAAAAGAGATTAGCATTGCAAGATGGACTTCCAACAGCAAGAAGAAGGTAATTTCAAAGGATGTGTCAACAGAAACGTAGGAATCACACATATACCTCTATAAGTTTTAATATTCCAGGAGTGAACAATTTTATGTCTTTCTTCATTCTTGCTGTTTGTTGCTGTAAATGCTGTTCTTCTGAATATCCTTCTAAAAATAAATGATGTTGTCACTTTGGAGGATGAAAGGAGGCAAACAGAAAATGAACAGTCAAAGGTGCCCAGTGAGATACTAGTAAGCATCAGGGTAACTCAGGCAAAAGAGGGAGAGATTAATAAATAGCTTGCTCGCTGAAAAAGTGTGTGTTTACAACTTTCCAAAGAATTAGCTAAATATAACTCCATTTGATTCTAGGAAGGAGGCTATGTCCCATGCCATAAATGAAATCAATGGAGCCTACCAAGCCAACCTAGGTAAATAACTCCTTCAAAAAATTCCAGGCCTAGAGGCTGGTCTTATCCTGAGTATACCAGCGGACACATGAACCCTAAGCTTCTAATGCCACCTAAAACAATTTATCTTCAGACCTGCAGAGGAAGGCAATAAAAGAGCAGTAGAGGACAAATCATGCATCAGGAAGAATAAAATAAAATCTTTCCCAACTACAGTGGAAGCCTGAGGCATGAAATTATTATAATGCAAATTGACAGTGATCTAATCTATTTTCTCACACACTTGGGGATACTGACACACCAGATGCCCAGGGACTCATAATATAAGCTTAATTTTCTCTCTTCAGGCATTTTCCTATTCTATTGTGTTGTACAATTATGACCATAAACTTCTCAGACTCCTTGCTGCTAGACTGCAAGTTACTCCTTCCAGTGCTCAGGATAGTATTCAAATGCTTCCTTCATCATATATCTGGAAGCTTTTAGATTTCCAGTGCAGATGTATTCAGGATTACTCACTGTACTGCCATTTGTTCATGTGATGAAGTCAATATCCCTCTCTGACATTTACTTCTCAAATATATTTATAAAGTGTTGTCACGGCCCTCTTCAGTCTTTGCTGAGCTATACTAAACAAGAAAAAGTCTTTTAATTCTCCTATAAAGATGTAACTTTTGTTCCCCTAAACATCCTAGAAATGCTTCTGTGCACTTGTTCAATTTAAGTAACATTTTTCTATCACTTGGTATTGAAATTCTGCCGCATTTAAATGAAAGTAAACAATGCACATATTAACTTTTTGCTGAACTACAGGTAACTCCTTTCTTTGCAAATTCAGTTAAAATAGGTAAACCACTGGCCAATATTATCCTACTAGAAAAAAAAAAAAATAAAAGAAAAAACAAAAACAACAAACCAACAAAACCCCCAAATAACATCACCTTCCTGCCAGCTTCAATATTAAATTGGTACTGCAATGGGAGTTCAATCTCCAGCTAGTGGCAGATGCTTCTCTTCCACAATAGTCTGAGATACCCTTCATCAGCTGCACTCTGCTCTGCATGGAGCTGAGGGCTGCTGCCAGACCTGAGCTTTGAATGCTGTCCTGTGTCACTAATAAATGGCTGAGCCTGAAAGCAGCTCTCCAGCTGAATATTTAGGAGACCTCTGCCAGAGGTCGGTCTGATTTTCATACCCAGATGCCCCTCTGATCTGAACGTCATGGCATCAGTCTAGGGTGTCTTTATGCACTGTAAGTGGATCAACCAGTCCTGCTGCAAGGACAGGAGAGCCTTGTCTGGGAGATGGCAGGTGAGTTCAGTTTGACTCCTGCACTTGGCAAACTGGTGAGAAGGTATAATAATGAACAAATTTAAGAGATATGTTTCTACTATTTAAGATACTAAGGAACAGAAATTTATTAGGAATGTGTAAAGGAGAGATCATGGATCAAATCTGATGGTTTTTTTGTCAGTCAGGGAATATGTGGATAAGGACAGTCTACACTCAGGGGAAGTCTCACCTGCAAGATGTTTTACTACCTGTTTTCCCTCGAGACTTGACTTCAAACCATCCAGAGTCCATACTGGACTAACCAAATAACTTGCTTGTTGAGGAAGCTGGGTATGAAAAAGAAGACTTCGCTCCATCACTTCAGCTTTTTGATCCTGCAGACAGTATGGGCACAGACTCTGATGAATTTCTCTACTTTCAGCACCAACAGAGCAGCACCCTGTGGCAGCAGAACCCTGTTTGGCCAGGGACACCTATTACACCCTCTTCATTGCTGAAACAACTTTCTCATCACTTCCTTCATTAATCTTGTACCATTTCAGAGAGCAGTGTGGACGGCCATAAGAGGGGATGCTTGGCTCTGGTCTCCCTTTGCAGAGACCTTGCTCCTTTCTTTTGGCTTCACCACTGGGCAGCTACCTCAGTAATGTGAGACAGGTAAATAACTTCCATAATGTTAAATTAATGATCATGGCTCCTGCTACCACCTGCCGCAGGAGCACCATGCAGAGACCTTTCATTTTAAAACATTAATGTAGCCTATGCAAAGGCTCACGTGTGGTTCAGTGTGGTTCAGTTCTGTGTCTGTGCCACACCACCCTGCCTTACCCTAGGTATTCATGCAGAGGTGACACTGAGCACCTTGTTCCACCTGGGCACTGCTTGTGGGGATTGAAGCTGCAGGTGAAGATTCTGACTGCCAGTTTTGCACCAGAGAAGGAACAGTCTTCCAACTTTCCAATCAAACCATCAGGTTTCTCAGTGCCCTGGTCCATATGCTAATGAGAATTTTCCATGTCTGCCTTAGCTTCTTCCCCGGAAGTCCTGCTGGAGTCATTTTCCCGATGAAGCACAGATTACTTGTTTCCTGGAAGCACCACACACCACGAGATGTCTGGGTGCAGTTTGTCTGCATTTCAGAAATTTCCCTGCTCCATGGATGGGCCATCAATAAGTTCAGGGGTGTGGCATTTCTGCCACACCAGAAGGCTACTACGGGAAGACTTGAAAACAGTTCCCAATAACTTATAAACTGGAAGTTCTTGCTCAGGCAAGTGTAGGAGGTAGGAGATGAATATGGGAGGAACAGAACAGCCTTTGACACTTAAACTTTCACCCACTTTACGTTCACCCGGATGTCTGACCTCCAGGGAAACACTCTGTCAACAGTGCTTCACAATACAGACCTTCTCAGGGATAGGGGACTTAGCAACCACCTCCTGCAACAGACACAGCTGGGTATCTGCACACAGGAAAGGATGAAAGCAACTCCAAGGGTTATCACACTGTTGGATTGGCAAGGTCAACAGGACAGAGGGCAGGAGCAAACAAGGACAGTGTCGTGGCACCTCCCAGGCCATCACTGACAGTTTGCTCACAGCCCTTCATCTTCTCCCTGTTCAAAGCAGGCTGATGGAGAAGCACTGGCTAGCACACACAGGTCAGCTCTGCTAGCATCTCCTGACATTGCTCTATGAGCAAGAGGAGATCCACCTCCAGATCCTCCATTGGGTAATAATATAATATCATAATAATATAATAATGCTGCTATGTGCACACACTGCTTATTTCTTTACATCCTCCTCACAACAGATGTAATCATACTTTGGGCCCTGCCTTCACTATTCCCCAATTCAAAGCATTTCTTGTATTTTTTTATTTTCCAGTCTGTGAAGGTAAAGAAGACGGTGGGGACAGAGATATTGGGAATTAGCTGCTTGTTCCTGTGCTACACAGAGTCCCAAGAGCACAAGACCTACTTGGTCTGGAGGGGAGCAGGTGTGAGAGGGATGGAATATGTATATCTGCTGTGCTGAAGAAAGCAAGATTGTCCCATCATTTCCAACACAACAAATACCAAAATGCATGCACACACACAAGTTATGCACTTCCAACTAGTTTTTAACCATGTTTATATATAGATTTTCATAGGCATTATATTGTGATTATATATGTTTAGGCAGGTAGGACTGAATACATATGCACACATGCACTTAAATGCCATCGTGTCCTTCCTTACAGACGACCACAGAGCTGTTCTGTCCCCGCGTTAGGTGCGGGCTCCGTCCGTGCGCGCACACGTGCCCGGAGCTGCCGCGGTGTCCTTTCCCGGCCGTGTGGGAGCCGACACCCGCGCACACACACACGTACGTGTGCAACACCTGCCCACGCACCCGCGGGTCTGTCCCGGCGCCCCTCCCCGCC
>PYHW01010717.1:9702944-9743638 GCA_013186435.1 Turdus rufiventris
GGGGGGCGCGGCGGCGCTGCCCGGGCGGGCGGCCGCTCTCCGAACAAAGGGCCGAGCGCGCCGCGGGCACAGCGGGGGCTGCGCGGGCGGGCTCCCGCCCCCCGCCCGCCTCGGGGGGAGGCGCCCGGAGCGGAGCGGAGCGGGGCCCGGCCCGCCGGGAGCCGCCGGGGATTGGCTCGGCCGAGCGCGATCCGAAGGTGCCGGGGAAGCCATCTGCAGCGCAGGCGGTTTCGCCGCCGCTGTGCGGGGGGAGGGAGGGGGCTCTCCCGTGCGGGCGGCTGGGGGANCCTCCTCCTCCTTCCTTTTCACGGGATCATGGCCACGGCGGCGGGGCCGTGATGTCCGCGGGAGCAGCCCCGCTGCGGCAATGCTCCCCGCCGCAGCTCTAGGCAGGGGAGGCGTTTGAGCGGCGGCCGCACATCCTTCGGCACCGCGGCAGCACCGCCGCCGCCTCTCCGCGCCCCGGACCGGCGGAGAGGCGCTTCGCCGCCCGCCCGCCAGCAGCGAAGCCGCCGAGCCGGGCTTTAAATTGATCATAACCACACTAGAGCCCCACCGGTGCTCAGAGGCGGGAGGGATCGCAGAGCCGCGCACAACATGGCCACTCTGCTGCGGAAAATCGGGCTGATCCGGCTGCACAGCCGGGACACGGAGGACCCCAAGCACCACCACCACCGCAGCAGCAGCCAGCAGGGCTCCTCGCTCCGCGGCAGGGGCAACCAGAAGAACAGCAGCAACAAGCTGCAGCCGCAGGGCCCCCCCGGGGGCGGCTGCAGCAGCAGCAGCAGCGAGGGCAGCCCCGGGGGCCACAAGAACAAGAAGGCGCCGGAGCCGGCCAAGCAGCCCCCGCAGCCGGCGCGCTCGGGGGTCGGCCGGGAGAAGCCGCGGGAGGTGGGCAGGGAGCCCGGCGCCGGCAAGGAGGCGGCACAGCGGCCCGGGCCCGGCTCCGGCCCCGGGTGCGGGTCGGGGCCGGCGGCGCTGGTGCCCGCGGGCCGGCAGCAGCACTGCACGCAGGTGCGGACCCGGCGGCTGATGAAGGAGCTGCAGGACATCGCGCGGCTCAGCGACCGCTTCATCTCGGTGGAGCTGGTGGACGAGAGCCTCTTCGACTGGAACGTGAAGCTGCACCAGGTGGACAAGGACTCGGTGCTGTGGCAGGACATGAAGGAGACCAACACGGAGTACATCCTGCTCAACCTCACCTTCCCCGACAACTTCCCCTTCTCGCCGCCCTTCATGAGGGTGCTTAGCCCCCGCCTGGAGAACGGCTACGTCCTGGACGGCGGGGCCATCTGCATGGAGCTGCTCACCCCCCGCGGCTGGTCCAGCGCCTACACCGTGGAGGCCGTCATGAGGCAGTTCGCCGCCAGCCTGGTCAAGGGGCAGGTAGGGCTCCGTTCTCGGGCAGGAGCGCCCGCATCCACCGCTCGGGGCGCGGGTCTGAGCGGTGCTCGGCTGGGAGCCCCAAAGGCTCCGCCGCCAGGCCCGGTCTCCCCGGGGAGCTGGTGTCACCGGTGGGGCGAAGGCAGGGGCACACGGAGTGTCTGGCTCTGGGGTCCCTTCTCGGGCAGGTGCGGCAGAGGTGCGGGGCAGCTTGGAGCGACGAGGAGCACATGCATCCATCGTGTCCTCCCGCTCGGCTTTTGTCCCTGTGCTTGACTCTGCCGCCTGTGGCGCACCAAAATGTCGTGCGGGCTGCCCCTGACGGGCACCTCCTTCGCCCCGCAGCAAAAGGGGGCTCTCCGGGCTCCGGCGGGGTGTGGGATTGGAGCCTCCTGCCCTTCACCGAGCAGGCGGCCATATCGCCGGTCCCTTGCGTGCAGTACTGCCGCTGGCGGAGGGCGCGACGCTGGAGCTGCTGCCCCCAGGTCTTTGTCTGTGCTGTCCCGCATAGCATCCCCCCGGGGACACGGGGCGAGCCCGGCTTTGGGGCTTGGCACGGTGCGCCGAGCTGCCGCGGGGTCACGCCGGAGTCGCTGCCCGAGCTGCTGGCAAACTTGTGCACGTTTCAAATCGTCCGTCCCGAAAAGTACAAGTGATTTGGGCTAGGTACTACAGTTGCAGCAGCCAGACGGTTCCTGCCAGCTCTCCTCTTCAAAGGAGGTGATCGCTTCTCGTCTGACCTGAATCGGTGCATTTTATACTGCTTTTTTTTTTTTCTTTTTTTTTTTTTTTTCCCTGCATGTTTCATAAGCCATTTTTAATAAATTGGCAAATAGTGTTGGTAGGCCGTAGCTCTTTATGCCTCATGTTACACTTTATATTATAGTGGGCAATGCACACATGGCTGTGGCAGGGTGGTTTTCCTGTTCGTGAATGCCCTTGAGCTCGGGGGACATGCACAGCCCCGCGCCGGTCCGTAAATGATACTGAGTAACTTCTTAAATTTCTATCTTGGCAAGGGGGTGGGAAAAGAATAAATAATAACATACTTCTTAGTTGCTGTTGCTTCTATGGAACTACTTGCCTGAGGAGAAGTACAGGCTTGTTTCTTCTTAAGACTGAAATTAATTTTGATTTTTCAACAGGCTCTTTTGTAAGTGGCTTGTCCTCCCTTTAACCTATTTGATTTGGGCCTACTTCTTTTTTTAATCAGATAGTATTTTTCTCTGCACTTTATTTCAAGAGGTCAAGTTTCCTAGGTCACCTTGGGATATAAAAAAAAAATCCACCAAGAAAGGAAAAAATAAAGTGGTTTAATTAACATGGAACCTGAGGTACGTTGAAGTTCTGTAGCTGCTCTTACTGCATCTCACTGTTTGTTAACATGACCCTTTTTAGGGGGATCATAGTTTTTTGTTATTTGTTACGAGAATTTAGAAGGACAAGGCTAAATTCTCTCATTTTGTAACAATTCATACTCTTTCTGTGGTGTTGAATGTTAAAGGGGTTAAATGAATATTTACTGGGATCATAAAATGGCTCAGTGAAGAGAAGCACTGAATTGTTTTATTAGTAATAAATTCGAAGCTATATAATATGACAATTTTCTTTCCTAAACCACTTAAGAGATTTCCAGAAAATAGTAGCAATTTTTGATTACCAGAGGATGCTTATGTGTGCATCATTAATAAACTCATTTAAAAAGAAAGAGTTTCAATAACATTCTTCCAGAAGTTTGCAAAGTCAATTATGACAAAAAGAGAACAAGGGATAAAAAAAAAAAAAAAGAGGCAGAAATAAACTGCTGACAGTAACTTAGTAGTTAAATTGATATAACATGGCACGTGTCAACCTCTCAGATTATTCCATCCAAGTGGAAAGGTTATTAGGCAGTACAGTCAATGCATTTATTTTCTGGGTTAGAGAGATGTTGCCTGTGATGGGTTTGCCAGCCTGTCACTGTAGCTGGACTCTGTGTCATAGGAGCCACATTTCTGTAATTGCACTCCCCTCGTTATGTAATCCCCACTCCATTGCATAATAGGGCTCAAAATACGCCTGGCGCTCCCCTATCCCTGTTTCATTTTACAGGTGATCTACTTTTGACCAGTTAGTTTTTAAAAATGAAAACGCAGCCGACGGAGCATCGAGGGCTGGGGTGCTGCATTCCCCAGCGCTGTGTGGCCAGCTTTGGGTGACTCCTGCCGTGCCGTGGGCAGTCTTGGTACCTGCAAGGAGCCAGCCCGAACAAATAGCCATGGCCATCCCCAGGTTAATTGTGCGATTTCTGTAAGCAGCCTGCAACCTGCCATAGCATTAAAGTATTCAAGATGCTGTTGATCAGCAAGGCTGGAAGGGTGAGGGCCATTCTCCAGTGCCTCAGAATGAAACTGCCTGAGCAAATGGCAGCAGCCATCGGGCTGAGGGGGAGATGGGGCCCTGTCACCACCAGTGAGTCAAGGGGACCTTCCAGAGCAATGTCACTGGTTCCCAGTGCCATGATTTAGCATGAAATCACTGTGAATACTCCAGCTGGTGACGTATCCAAGAGTGTGGCTGGCACGGGCGCCAGTGTGAGTGGGCAGGGCTGAGCATTCCCCTGGCTTTTCCTTCCTCCTTGGGGTGATTCAGGGGATGGAACCAAGGTGGCTCATTTCATGAAACATTTCTCGTCAGTCCCATTTCACTGAGCCAACTGTGGCACTGTCATTCTCTGCTGGTTCTTCAAAGAGAAACGGCACTTCTTGGTGTGCCGGTAGAGCTAGTAGTAACTGAGCATGGGTGACTTTCTGTTTTCTGATAAAGTGATCCAAAAGCAGATAAAATAAACATTAAAAATACATTTTCAGATGGTTAAGATCCATGACAAATTTAGATGTTTTTTACATGGATTTCACAGACCTTTTGGCAGAGTAGAAGAGAAATTGAGATAAGTCATTCTGATGTCTCATGGGATGTCACTTAGGAGTTGTGTCTGTACAGAGACTTAAATGTGCAACAGAGAAGTGTTAGCACTTTTCCGTTCCTTTTCAGCAAAGTACTTGTAAGTGGTAAAACCTGTGTCCAAGTTGTGAGACCTGAGCGTATCTCCCAGGCTTGGATTTTAAAGCACCATGGCTGTTTCACTAGATTTCACCAAGCAGGAGCTATATGCCGCAGGTTACCTTGCCTGAGAGATGCCCTACCTTATAGGATGCACGCCCTAGCTTCCTATCATGAATCTAGCATTGCATTTTCAGATTTTTTGTTGTCTGTAAATAAAAATGTTTAAAATGGAAGAGAAATTACTTTTGTTTGAATGTAATAATTCAACAGTCCCAAATTTAACATTTCCCCCCCCCCCTCAGTTTTCAAGGAAAACAAAAATGTTAATTAACAAACAAGTTGGGGTTTGTTTGGTTGGTTGCTTCAGCTATTCAGCAGAGAAAATCAATTATTCACACAGCTCTAGTCAGTATCTTGAGGGGAATTCTCAGTACATCAAAGGCCGAAGACTGTTTATCTGTCTGGGATCCAGAATCCTATTTTAACAACTTGGTGTTGTCCTTAACTCAACTGTAGCCTTGCTTTTAAAGGGATGACTTTGTACTTGCTTCCTGCACAGTCAGCTGCTCGCTGGCTCCTATCATCACAGGCAAGAGCTTGGCCCTGCTGAACCGGCGAAACAGTCACCGTGAGCTGCTGCAGAGCCAGGGTGCCAGCCAGGAAGGTGGGGTGATGCTAATGAAATGATTTAAATACCAGTTGTTTATTGTCCTGGAGGCAACTGTTCAACATGTCTGTCTAGGCAGAGCTTCCCATGTCTGTCTTTCTGTGTCTGTCCAGGCTGTGGAAGTGGCCTGTGGAGTGTTACTCCTTCTTAGCCCTTTAAAATGATTTATTGATGATTTCAGAGAGAGGTTTAAAAATTAGTCAGTTCCTCTCCACTCCCAGATAATGGTGTCATGGTCACAATAATAGGAAGGAAGGGAGGAAGGGTACTGGTTTTTGGAGAAGGGTGTCACAGCAGGAGGTTCATCATGGGCTCTCCTTGAGTGACAGCGCACACAGATGAGACCAATGCCCATGTTTCAGGAAGGAGTCGTCTCTCTCCTTAGAAAACATGGTAGATGACGTGGAAAAGGAGCAGACTTTGTCCAAGAGTAAGAGAAGGTTTTTTGTCTTCTAATAGAGGTGTTGTTTCTCACTGGACAGAATGGTTTGGTGGACATCTAAAAGAGGACAAAGCTATATACACCAGTGTCCAAGTAATGCACCAGGGTTTTGGTTTTTTTTCTTTTTTTGAGAGCAGCAAACAGAGCTGCACCTGATGCCTTGGGGACTTTAGATGTAAGCTTGTGGTAGTGCTGACCAGTAGATGCCTTGTCCTCTTTCTTACAAGTCCCTTGTTCTGTCCATGGAGGCTGGGGACTGGACTACCAGACAAAGGCAGCTGTCAGGTAACTGTCAGTTCTTCAGATTGTCCTAAAAAAAAAAAAATCTTTTTGAGGGAATTACTCCCTTGTTCTTCCAGTGAATAGGAGAACCATCAAATTTTTTCCAGGATTCTTGCAGAGAACAGAAGAAACACAGCAAATTTGCCAGGATATATTACTAAAGGAACAGGGTATCCTTAATTCTGAGTATTCTTGCTGTTGTGGGCTTCTATGTAATAAAAATCAAAAGACAGTTTATAGTTAAGCTTTAATTTTGTATTGGAAAAGTTTCTGAATTCCAAGAAATTTCTTGGTGTCTAGTACTTTGATCCCTCACATGGTAACATTAGAAATACCTCAGTGGAGCTCTCTTCGTTTGCTTCAAATGCTGTGTGCCTTTTATGACTGTTGAATGGATTTATCTTTCCATTTTAAAGATTCGAATGTCCCAGCTGAGTTTTACCAGATTGAAACAGCAGAAATGGGCTTGTTTTATGACAGACAGCTACAGAAGGTAGCTGTTAATCATAGTCTAAATTACTCCCTCTTCATTCTTTCAAACAAAAGTGTGAGCGAGCAGATAGCAGATGGGACTTACACAGTGTCCAGGAGGTCAGCAGACTCCAGGTCTTTCAAATATGTATAGCAGAAATTAATTGCAGATCCATGGGTTTTCATACTCCAGATGCTGGGTTTGAGGAGTGTAGCCATGAATAAATCAGCTAATCTCAAAGGCTGCAGAAATGTACTGAGTGGTTTCTGAATTATTTGGAGCCATTGTGTTCTATTAGGGCCTTAAAAATGGAATTGTTTTACTTTTTGCTTTTGATTAGCTGCCTAAGCAAATGATGATGGTTATCCTCATGGGAACAAATGTTGCTTTAGGTCCATGGGTGAAAAACATCAACTCGTATACCAAGATGACAGAACAGACCAAGACTGTATTAGGGGACTTGTTTCCCATGAGAAGGAAAAAATGCTGGACCCGAGAGACAACAGAATACTGTTTGCCTACAGAGGAAAATCAGATTTATTGACCTTATAAGATGTCCCTTTCATTTCATTTGAGAAACATAGGATTGGAAGCTAGAGTTTACGTGGGAGCATGTGTATTGAGATGCTAGGCCTGATAAACAGGCTGGAAAAAATAATTGTTCATGTGTACTCTGATATATTCATCTTCTGACCATCCACTATTATTATGCAAATATATTCTGCTGAGAGGAATGAAGACACAGGGATTCCAACTCATTGAAATAGGAGGATGGTTTAATTCTTTTAAAAAGCAGAGGGAACATAATCTCCATTTTTCTCCTTTAAAGCATAAAAATGAATATTTTAAAATACTTTGAACTATCCTTATTACTGTGAAATAGTCATCAAATAAACAAAATCCCTAAATTGAGCCAAATTACTAATTTTAAAACATGCTTTTATTCTTCTTGGCAATACTTAGCTGATCTTCTAAATAAGAATTTGTAAGAATTGTGGCTTTGGATTTTGTGTGAAAATTGAATTTGCTGAAAAGAGTAAGATTCTTCTTCCCTGAATTATGTAAGAAGTACTCATTTTCTTCAGTGAGTGTTCAGGCACGGTGAACCATGAGGCATTGGGGTGCTTTGTCAGATACTTCATTGAAAATTGTATTTTTTCAAATGCAGAAAGCCTAGTCACGAAGAGTGATGTCCTGAAGGAGTAACCTAAATAACCCACTTTCTATTGTGAGGGAGATTTACTCTTCCTTTTACAGGCTAGCCTTGAAAAGATGCAGCTTTCCTAGCATCCACACAATGCCCAGGGATTTCCATGCGTGGCCGGATGCTTCCAAATTGAAGATTTGTAACTCCACAGTAATTCAGCTCCTCATATCCCGGGAGTCTGATTGCCAGCCATGATCTGTGCCATGTCCCCCTGTAGGCATCTGCTCTCACAAAGTGGGACAGTGGTTAAGTAACATAATATTTACTGCATTTCTTTTTCCTGTCTAAGCTCCTTTGGGCTGGGGAGAGTCAGTGAAGGGTTCTACTTTTCCTTAATGTATTCAGCCCTTCACTTGCAGTTTCCAGTTTTCTCCTGTAAAAGCCAGAAAAGGTAATGCTGACATTCAGTGCGAAGGGAGATGGGCAGTGGGAGGACTGCTGGGTGCAATTCCTCTGCAGCTGAACAGGGAGAACCTCAGATGCTGAGGTAGTTAAGCTGCTGGAATGGCTCAAAATGTGTCCTAATCGTAAAGTGCGCAGTATCCAGTTGTGACACTTGTGAATGGAATAGCAGGTTTCTCTTGAGTTTCATTGTATTTTTTGAAAGTGCGTGGTCTGGTCCGAGTTGCACGCCACAGGTCATTTCTGGAGGCTGCTGAGTATTGCGTGGTATTGGCCTTTAACTCCATCTGCAAACAGCAGTAACTGAGTAGATCCTGGAGGTCTCAGGACAAGCTTTACAGGAAGGACGTGATACTGTTACCTAACGTGGGTTACAGTGAAACGAGCGCAGCACTGGGAATTGAAAGTGCCTGAGCTAGGGAGAAGCGTGAAAGTGAATTTGTAGTCCCTAATGGTGTGCAGAAAACAGGTAAGAGGGCACCACACTCCAGATGTTCAGGTGATTCCTCTTCTGAAACAGGATCAAGGCACCCATTTCCATTCAAAGTCACACTGAGGAAGGATACATCAGGCGTGTCCATCTTCAGCCACACGTGGCAGATGTGTGCCTGCCTCGTGCATGTGCAGAGTTTGTCCTTGGAAAATGTCTTTTTATCTACTTCACGATCTTGTGCGTTTTCTTTGTTAAAATCGATGGTCATCATTGATTTAATCCTTTGTTGCACAGGCTCTCCAAAACCCATGGAACTTCTGCAGTGACTCCTTGATAGAGGTACAAGTCAGTTATAATCCCAAACCTGCATTCAAAGATGAGTGAAAATAAAGCTGAGGAAGGAAGACATAAGCCTGCGTTATGAAATGGCCCGGAGCTCAGATGCTTGTCATGGGCAGGCTTTATGAGCTGTGGAATGACTTGGTATTTCTCATGTTCCTAGGCTTGTGCTACAAATGGAAACAGGCCCCCAGCTGCAATAAGAAGGGCTTGTTTCCATAGTATGTGTCCATGGAAAAACCAAAGCATCGCAAAACAGAAGAAATTGATGTTATTAGTTTTTCAAATTTTTTACGAACTTCTATAAATATTACATTTTCTGTAAACTTGACAATTTTATTTCCATTAAAGTATACCTGGCATTGAAGTTTTCTGTAATTATTTGCAGGAGGAAGTTGTTTCACAGTTTGAGAACTTAGCCTGAGAAAAGATGATCTGAGTTTAGCTTCCAGGTTTTGCCACTGACTTCAGGTGCTGTCCATGGGCAAGTCATACAACTTCACTATATTCCTCTTTCCCACACATAAAATGTTAACAAATTTATAAATGATCTAAAGGATATTTGAGGATATGTGCTTAAAGCACTCAGAAGTGAGGGCTCTCTGAGTGGATGTCCATGTGCATCAGTATGGAGCACACTGCAGTCAAGAGATTGGCACATTCATATGAATGGCAGGAGAAAAGCACATCCACTTGTGACTCTGATCTTACTAAATTTGGGTTTAACTCAATTAGATGTTCCCAGAGGCACCCTGCTTTTTACTGCTGTTTTGTTTTGTTGGGTTTTTTTGTTGTTGTTGTTTTTGGTTTTTTTTGTTTTAGCCTTGTGAAACTTAGGGGAATGTGAAGATAGGCATTGTTGTGGTGCCTTTGTTCTTACAGCCTGTCACAAAGGATGGTTGGGTTGGCTTTGCTTTGATAGTGTTCACACCCATGAGTTTTTGTCTTGGGTAGCTTCAGGTTGCTGATGTGGAGGACCTGTGGGTTTATTCAAATAGGTGCTGTCATGTTCCCAGCCTTCTCACCTGGACTGGCCCTCAGAAACTCTGCCAGTGCCTGATTCCACAGAGAGGTAGTCCAGGAAGCTCAGCAGAAGACTGAGAATACATAGCAGAGAAAACATCCCTCTGTCACCCAGACTAGCAAGTGCCCTTCTGGTGGCAGGGAACAGGGATTGTCTCTTTTGACAGAAGTACATCATGTTATCATACCTTCAGCCCTGGAGATGCTTGAGTTACCAGTGATGTAGCCAGCCACCACAATTTTCTTACTCTTTGACCAGCACAGAGTTTGTCCCACCCATAAAATGCAGGGAGGGAGTTTCTTAACCCTCATCTGTGCTGAAATCATGCTGCCAGCTCGATGCTGGCTTAGGGAAAAGTGAGGAAGAGCAGCACAGTGCTCTGTAGCTGTCAGACAGAGATTGGGGCTGCAAGCGTTTGTATCGATTAAGAGCTACTGGCACCAGGCTACTGGCACAGACAAATGAGCATAAATAATTACTCAGCTGCAACTCAGTTTTCTTTTTCCTAGACAAAGAGCAGTTATGATCCCAGAAGGCACAATTTATAGGATACTTTAAAGCCAGAACTTACTATGTTTTCACTCTTTTATAGATTATTCTTAAAAAGGAGACCGAAAAAGCATGGAAGTACTGCTTTGGAAATTGCACATTTGCAGGAAAACCTTCTTGTTTTAATTCATTTATGCTGCAACAATATGAGTATTTGTATCACTTTCTAAACCGCTTTATTTTAGCTATGGCTAATAATCATATACAGTGCAATATAAATTGTGCGCAGTTTTTGAGACATGATTAACTGTGCCTCATCAGTACATGAAGGAAAAAAAATTATAAACCATGTAATTGGGGGGAGAGACTGTGTATATTGAGCTCTAACAGTGATGTTGTGACACATTGCAATCACTGCACTGAGAGCATGACAGTACTCACTTCAGCATCGCTCTGCTTTTGAACGCTTCTCTAAAGCCAGCGGAAATATTTTCCTCTGAAAACTTGTTTAAATATTCTACGATAAGGCTAGTTCAGGCTTAAGTACTGAGTGCCTCTGTTCCTTATCAGAAAATCTTTGAGTATGTTTGCGTAGAATAGTTGGGGCCCAAAGCCATTAGTCACTATGGGACATGTTATGTACCAGAAACTCATAGCACAGTGAAGTATTTAGGAAATCCATAGATTTTGTGTCACCCATGGAGAAGCCTGGCACAAGAGACTTGGAAAATGGGCATATCCTTGTGGTCATCTTCCTGTCCATGGAGGGATCACCACAGATGCTGTCTGGCATAGTGACTTCCTCCAGTCTTTTGCGTGCTTCTCTCTCTCTGTTTGTTTTCTGTCTCTTGACGTTTACCTAGGGTTGGGTCCGCAGAACCTGCTCTAGAGATCTGTTAAGAGATGGAGGCAGAAAAGGAAACTGTAACCATCCGTGTGTCCTTATGCTGGATTACATGATGAGCCAAGTTTAGCCCCATGTGCAGAAAGCTTGTGTGATTTGCCCTTGTCAGACCAACCTGGAGTTATTTGCATTGCCAGGACTAATGAAAGTACACAGGGCTGAGGAGATTGTGTTAAGAGCTGTGCTATCAACACAAAGCTTTGCCTACCTCTGAGTCTCTCAGCTGTGCACTACTGGAAATGTACACAGCTTCTTGTTAGCTGTCCAGGTAAAATGTCTGGATGTGACTGAAGGTTTGCTGTGACACCTCAGAGATCCACAGCACAGGAGCTTACATTGTTTCCACAATAACATCAGCTCTGTAAGGGCTCATGGCCATGTACACTGAATCTCTGAAAATTTGGGACCTAGTAAAGCAGGGAGTGGCATCAGCATTGGACTGAACACAACCTTGAAGGGTTCAGGACCTGTCTGTGCAATGCCACAGCTGAGCTGTGTTGGCAGTTCAGCTCCAAGTGTCTAAGCTGGATTTGGAGACCAGCACAGGTCCCTTCCAGCCAGTACTTTTGTTGATTGTATGATCCTGTTGAAGGCTGATTTCTGTTACACAGTCCTGTCCTCCTTGGGAGTGCTAAGGGGACATACATGGAGGCACACCTGGGACTATCCTAAAATTATTGGGTTTGGATCTGGGAGATACTATCCTTTATTTGACAAGAGAGGGAGAGAGAAAATTAGTATGGAGAAATCCTCCTGAGGCTCTCCTGACTCTGGAAGGACCAGAAGAAATGTCAAGACTGCTTTTCATGACACCAGAGGCCAGCTGTGGGTAAAATATGGTCATACCAAGCTCAGGAGTTTCAGGCTTCATATTTGGTTTCTGTGCAGGACTTAACTCTGTCTTTGGACTACTTTGTGATTTGGTGATGCTGGGGAAGAATTGACATGGCACATTGCTGATAGAGGTACTGACAGAATTTAAAGAGCTAATATTATTGAGTTGAATATTTTTGAGGATGTGCTTTAGCATCACAGAGCATTATGAAGGGGAGATGTGTTCACAGAGACTACTGTGGCATCACTTGGAAGTAGAAGAGCTCCCAGATTTGCCCACAGAGGCCCATAGATGTGAATGTGTCATGTTTTAACCTCAACTGCAACCAAATACTACAGTTACTCCCTCATCTCATCCCCTGACTGGCTGGGGAGGAGAATCAGAAAAAGAAGTAAATCTTGTGGGTTGACGTAAGGAGTTTGATAATTGAAACTAAGTAAAATATAATAATAATAATAACAAAAAGCCCAATTGTAATTAAAGACAGAGAGACAAAAAAAACACAAGAAAACCAAGTGATGCACAGTACCATTACTCACCACCCACTGACAGATGCCCAGCCCTGTCCCCAAACAGTGATTGACCCCTCCCAGCCAACTCTCCTCAGTTAATATACTGTGCATGATGGTCTATGATGTGGAACATCCTTTTGGCCAGTTCAGCTCACTGTCCTGGCCATATTCCCTCTTGGCTTCTCGTGCACTTGCTCACTGGTAGAGCACAAGACACTGTGAAAAATCCTTGGCTTAGTGTGAGCATTGCTCAGCGTCAGCTAAAACATCAGGCTGTTACCAACATTATTCTCATGCTAAATCCAAACCACCACTTCTGGAAATAAAATGAACTCTATTGCAACTGAAACCGGGACAGGGGGACGTGAGATTCACTTTGGGTCTTTTGCTGAGCATAGCAGGAGGGAGTGCTTGGTCCCTGGCTGCAGCAAATCTTGTTCCAGGTCTTCCTGCCCACCATTATCAGGGCTATAGACTGGATGCTTCTCAGCTGTTTGTGCAAACTCATTAGTTTGGGCAAAGCCTGGATGAGTGGCATGGGATTGCTGGCTGTGCCATGCAGGCTGGCCGCAGCAGGAGCACGAGCGAGGGAGGAGCTGAGCACAGCACATGTCCCCCTGCACTCCAGCACGGCTGCACAAAAACCAGTTGGGTGCTGTGGCATTGCTTTCACCTTTCATATGCTTCAAGCTTGTTAAAATTATATCTTGATAAGTACATGAAGTCACAGCAGATGGCAAAATCTGAAACGTTCTCTCCAACTCTTTAATTAGGTTTTCAGTTATCCTTTTATGAAAGGCGCTCTGCGAGCGTCTGAAAGTATTGCAAGTATTTAAATAAAGTCCTGGTGCGACTTCTCAGAGCTGAAGTTGACAGTGATATCTTTATGAAAGGCTTTCTTGGGTTTTTGCTGTTGTTTTTAACCTCTTGTGGAATGTTTTGATCTTGTTTAGGTACCACTTTGATATCTTCCCTTGATGTGGTGCTGGACACATCAAAACGTCGGCCATGCAAATGATCTGTATTCCTTACCCCAGCAGTAGTGACACATGTGGTTTGGGAATTGGTCAAAATACAGCTGTGCCCAACAGAGCTGTGGACAGCACATATTTACATACTGTATTTACCATCACTACCATGTTTACAGAATGCAGCAGCTCACAGACTTCTGGATGTTTTAAGTAGCGGGCTGAAAATAAACTGTAGTCAGGGCTGGTAGCAGTGCCTGGTAAAACATTTGACACTTTCCTCTATAATTGCATCCAAAATGACATTTTTTACTTAAACTTGGGAAGAATTTTCTGGGAATGGCAAAAAACCTAAAAATCAGTTAGATAGTAGATACCACCCAAGTATAGGTTTGAAAGCATCTGAAGACGGTCAGCTGAAATTCCAGCCTTCTTTCTTTTTACTTGAGGCACCAAGTTGGGAAACTTTCAGTCTAGGAGGTTAAATTTTATCCAAATTATAAACAGCTGACAGGATATTGGTTAATAAGAGACAGTGCTGACCATGCCACCCATAGTTTCTGTAAAAGCATAGAAATACATGGGCTGCAGCAGGGTAGGATTAGCTGGTCTTTGATGGTGCAGTTCACACAAAACCTGCATATGGGACCAGAGTGGAAGTTGCATTAATAACAGAAAGGTTTCAGAATAAAGTCATGAATTGATGCTCCTTTCATCTGATATGGCTCCCGTAAATTTTACATGATGTGATGATGTTTACCACATCATTATGACCCCAGAGAATTCTTATGTTCCTGCTTTGAAAGCTGTACACCGTCGACACCAAACATGAGCAAAGATCCTATTTCTAGGTACAACTTAGTATTAATACTTTGTAAAAGCCAGGGAAGATGTGAATTATACTGTCCTTGGTGCTATGCATATAATTCAGAAAGGTATCAATGCCTTAAAGGATAAAAAATAATGTGCAAAACACAGGACATGGCAAATGGATCTAATCCAGAAATTAAGCAGCAGAGTAAGTTTATATTTACTTTCAAAATTATTTCATCCATGTTTTTTTGAGGACAGCATTTTCTGTGTTGATTTAATCTTCTGTTCCACTTTGTGTTATCTTTTCCTATGTTTCTCTACAAAACCTCAGATTAGGAAGAAAATACAAAATGTTTTGTAACAACAAAAATACTCCTGTGTAATAATTATGATTGTTAATTACGTATTATATAATTATGTATGATTATTCGCTGGGATTTAAAAAATGTTACCTAGCTCTATTTAATTATTCCATCTGTCACAATAAAAAATGAGCATTTTCTAAGAAAATTTATGATCAGGACTCAATTGACAACCATTCAGATCATCCTTATTTGGGACATATTAATTGCCAGATTTGTATGGAGATGTAGAAGGTGTCTTGCTGTTTGGTCTATCAAGGGGATTTAAAGAGGAAATAGATTTCTAGTCTGTAAATGGCAACTTGGGACAAAGGTGAGGAAAAGCATTAACAGGTCAAACAGCTGTTTTGGGAAAAAACAAATGGGTATAAATTGACTGTGGATAAATCGAGGTGGGAACTGGAAGGTGTTCATAATCTTTAAGGGATGCTCTGAGAGACAACTCAAACTGCACCAAAAACATATTTGTTAAAACAGAAGTAGGAAACAGCTCTTCTCTTTCATGTGTACATAGTTTTGCTGTAACAGGAGCAGTGCTGAACACAAAAGAGCCTCTGCAATATTGTAACAACTTTCTAGAAAGAAATTGTTTGCCATACTGCAGACTAATCTTACTCATTTTAGTCTATAAATTTGATACTCTGAGGACAGATTTTGTTTTCTTTTTTCCCATTTCCCCCTTTTCTTTCCTCCATATACCTGACTATTTTCTCAGTATTCATTGCATGCTATTGCAAATGCCAATTTTTGGTTGAAATTCCAAATTGACAGTAAAATCAGGGAAGCAAAAGATGATTTTTGAGTTAAAGAGCAGAAAAACAAAATACCAATTTGAACAGAAAAAAATGAGAACATACAAACTTGGTTCTTAATACTTGTAACACTGTAATAGGATATCCATTCATCAAATACAATTTATTTTTAAAAGGGCTTTCAGTGCAATCTCTCAAACAATTACTAAAATTAATTACTAAAATTACTAGACTAGTGACTTAAATAAATTATTTTATGACAAATCCAGTAGGCATAAATACTTTACAGGTATTTATTTCATTTTAATTATTTTGTTTAAAGGTATTCATTGTTGTAGAGTGGTATTAATCTGCAGCTATAATTCTTTCTTTTGTTTCTGTTGGTTGGTAGTTGACACAGACCAGTGTGAAAAATAAGGTAAGCTATTGATAGATCATTAAAAGTCTCTACTGCCAAACAAGGATTTGAATTTTCATACAGCTATGCAGTTAGAGGTAATATCTAATAGCAGAGTGTTAAAAATGCAGTATATGCAAATGGATATATTTTCATTCAATATCAAACTTGCCATGAAGGGGTAATAATCAAATGAGAGCTTCTGATTTAAGATGGAAGCAAGTTGGTTTAAGGCACTCCTTTTTGAAAGAGCAGAGCTGTTCATTTCTCACAGGTAGGCTGCAGGCAGAAGGATGGAGTGTTCCACAGGATGGATGTCATTTTTGGTGTCCCTGCACGGTGGCAGCGGGCGGTGAGGCACGGGCAGCCCTGAGAGTCGCTGTGCCTGGGCAGTCACTGTCTGCCAGGGCTGCCCAGGCTGGGCAGAAGGGAAGGGAAAGGAACAGCCCAGCATATGATATGCCTNTTTTTTTTTTTTTTTTTTTCCCCTCTTTTTTTTTTTTCCCTCCTTTTTACACATTCACTGAATACAATTTTAAATCATCTCTAATAATTTGTCTGCTCAAGTTGGGGACCTATGCTTGCTGGAACCCCTAAGTGATGCCTCTCATCCTGATGAGTTGAAAAGTTAAGTTAAATCTGTGGTTTTCACTTGCGTGTTCACATCTTTAATGAAGGTTTTCTTTTTGTGTTTGGTGCAGGGCCGTATCTGCAGAAAAGCTGGCAAATCAAAAAAGTCATTCAGTCGAAAGGAAGCTGAAGCAACATTTAAGAGTTTGGTGAAGACCCATGAAAAGTATGGGTGGGTCACCCCGCCCGTCTCTGATGGCTGATGTTAGCAACCTGCACTTGTCAAAAATGCTGAACAAAAGTACTGTGACATCTCCTCAGTGCTGTACACCGCCCATCCTTTTCTACTTCAGCTTCAGTTACATACCATGAATGTCAAGGAGACATCTAAGTTATTTATGAACAGATGTGTTTACAGAGGGAAAGAAAAAAAAATAATGCTGTGTAGGATTATATTTCAAGATTGGAGAATGGTCATCATTGAAGTCACTTGAGCGGATGCTGAGATTGCGTCATTTGCCCCCATACAGCCCACATTGTCTTCAGCTTCTTTCCATGACAGCAGCACCAAACAGCAGTACTGGAAAGTCTATCCATTACTGCTCAGTTCATTTAAATGTAAATGAAACAGTTAATATTTAATAGGGAAGCAGTGCATTGCAGGTACATGTTTGCTGTGCTGTTTATCTTTGTCTCCTAGCAGGTCAACATAACTTGAAGATTTGTCTTTATGTGGAACTGTGGTCTGCTGTGACTAAATTTAGACCTCATTTGTGCTCTATATATGACCTTTAATTCATAAATGAAACCAGAATTAAAATGCTGAAAGGTCCTAGTGTTGAAAAATTATTAAGTGGAATCACCCAACCGGTTACAATGTGCTCTCTGTGCTGATATTGTGATGTGCTGTTCAGAAATAAACCAGTGCAGTTAGCTGAAGGTTAGGTGGTTTTTTAAAACACATCCACACCAGGGCTCAGAGGGGTTGGTTGGTGGTAGCAGAACAATGATTACTCTGCTGGTACCTTCTGCAGTAGCATGTGACCTGTCAGTTCTTCAAAACAGCAAAACAAATGAGTGGAAATGGACAAAGCAACCTTAAAATTTTATCTGTTTAATTTTGAAATGATATGCCAGTAAAAAGGTTTAAAATTTTCAAGTCAAATGGAACATGGTTTGTAAGATGATTTGCATGACTGGAATTTTTCTTTTTTATTTTCACTCAATAGACATTGTATGTACTTAGAGCCCAGTATCTGAGAAAACCCACTGATGTATATAAATGTCCTATTATTTAATCATTAAAATTTAAGTTTTCTGGTAAACAAATTGAAAAAAACAACTTTCTAAGGAACTCCATAAAAGCTGAAGGTAATGTTAAGAATGGTATAGAAAAGCATTAAAAAATGTGGATTCAGAATGGAAAACCGTCTTGGACACGTGCTGAATAAAATCACCAGTATCGTTTCTGTTGCCTCAGGAATTCAATCATTTTGGCCAGCTTTTGTATTCAAAGTAATGGGTTTTCTGTTGTGAGAGTCTAAGCACCGTATAGATGTATCTGTGGTGGTGGTATTTTAATTGAAAGTAGAACAGTATCGATTGTAAGACTGATTTGGAGGGGGAAAGCAGTGTGTGTTTGGAAGCACTTTCCATTATCTGGCTAACATGAGAACAAATCGAAATGGTTGACCAGTTTCTGTTTGTGTTACAGCAACACTGGAGACTGTACAGAGAGCTTGGGGGTCTGGAGTTTGATTTAAAGCTACATGCAGCATAGAAGAGCAAAAGCAGTACAATGGAGTTCAAACACAAGAGAAGAAGCAGCAGAGCAGGTATTCTTGCAGTACTGGTGCAAAAACACTGCTCAGTAAGGCTGAGGTCGAGCTTTGTCAGCTGGATACAGAGAAAAATAATCAAAGCCTTCACCAAAAGGAATATGCAGGTCAGAGCCACTCGGTTTTCTGGGCATACCTGGTTTCTTGCACTTCTGATCTCCATCAGTAGTCACTTCTCCTGTGATCATATGTGGTGTGCCTTAACTCAGTCACAAAGAGAAATGCTTGGTATCAGAAATCTGCCCAGATCTTGCTGTCATATATCTCACTCTGCTTTATACTTGGAGACAAGGCTATAAAGAGTGCATATATGTACATTTCCCTTCAAACAGCATATCAGTTCTGTGCATCCAGCAGCAGTGTGTCTTTTGAGTGAGAAATAACATTTCAAGTAATTCACTTTCTGAATTTTATAGATTTTCTTTGCTCTCCCTTATGGAAGAGGAAACCTGTATGTTTAGTTAACCATCAAATAATTTGTAATCCCTTGCAGGACTCCAGGAGAACATAGAGAGTGGTCTAGCACTGGAAAGCATAAGGTTTTTTATTTCCCTTTAGAAAAGCTCTTCCCCATCAGCACAGTAAAATTATGTTAAAAACAGCATGAAGGTGTGGTAAGTCTTTGGGGGGGGATTATTTCATTTTCTGCTGTTTTTTAACCTGTCTCTTTTTTTCTGACTGTGGGTTATTTTAAATCTTCCTGAGAACCATATCTTTAATATTTAATTAAAGGGTTAGCTAAAAGGAACGTAGTGGGTGGATTGCTACCACTTCCCTCAAACCTACTTATTATGTGTCTTCTTAAGTGTGCTTTAAATAGTTAGAGCAAACATCATCGCTAAAAATCACAGTTACTTTCTGGCTGTAGGAGGTTCTCTGCATCACTCAGAGTCTTAGAGCAGTAGGAGAGGAAAATCAAAAAATCTGGAGTGCTTTGAAGCTGTAGCAGAAGGGGAGCAGAGTGCATGTGATGATAAAGCTGCGGCAACAACTCGTGCGAGGAGGAAAGAAGGCAAAGCACACTGCATGAACTAGGGCAGGATGAAGTTCCTGCTGCACCAAAAATAATACTGCTGCTATTAAAGAGACCATGGCTTATGGCAGGAGCAGCCTGTGCTGGGAGCATGCAGGAAAAAGGAGACAGCAGGGAGTGCAGAAGCTTTGTGCTTCTGAGCAGGAAGGGAGGGAGGGAGATGGCTAGGAGAGTGGTTAATTAAGACATCTATAAAGAGAGTTTATTTTAGGGAAAATTAGTTCATGGTTTTTGTCTAGCTGTATGCTAGACAGGTTCTACTTTCTCTGCAACAGAGAAACCTAAAAGAAAAGTGAAGGAGAAATCGTGAAAGATGTATGAGGGGAGAGAAAAGAAGAAAGTATGATCTGGAGAAAATATAACTGGGCAAGTAAAACACAGGACAAAAAATAAGAGACTGATAATGGAAGGATATAGAACGAGGGAGGCAGCACAGCATCAGTTTAGGTAGAACTGCAGGAACTTTTTGCAGAGCTGCCCCAGGTACCTAAGATCCAATAATCTCCTTTTTGTTTGTATCCCAGAAAGTGAGAGTTTCTTCCATGATAGAAGGAGGATAGAAATCCTCTTGGCAGCTGAGAAGAAGGATGTCAGGATTTGGAGTTGTGTTGTGGAAATCAGGCCGTCACATCTCTTCTGTGACTGAGAAATAAACCCAAGTGTCATTCCCAGATTCTAAATTCCAGGAGGCCAAAATGAAAACAGATTGGACAGTCATCTGTTTGGTCAAAGTTCCTCAAAATCAGCAAAGTGAGAGGATTTCTTTTGCAGACAGCAAACTTCAATATTCCCAATTTATCCAATCAAAAGTCTCCTTTGGATTTCTTGTAAAATTAGCAGTCAGCACAGGTCCTTCAGCTCTCATTAGACCCATTTTATCAGGAACATTATTTTCCATCTGCTGTCCCCAGAACAGATGATTAATTTGAGACTATCATCTGGGGAGGTGTGAAGCTGTATTGGGAAGTTACTTCCTGGCTTCTTTAGAATATATCCTTTTGGAGGATCTTCTTTGAGTCTGAAAAAGCAATTTGAATGAATACAGGCATTGAGAAAAGCAAGCTTATGATAAATAAAGAAAGCTGTCCCTGAACACCTAAATGCTGAAAGATTTCCACAAAGAACAGAATTGATTATTTATATGGAAGTGTATTTCTGTGTCATTAGAAATTGGTCCTAAAAATTCAGCGATTGAAACCTTAGCAATCAAAGACCTCTGGAATTTATGTTGTTGTCTGTCCCAAACACAGCCTCTCTCCTTCATTCCAGCCTAAATTTCAGTCCTGAGCCCTGAGAAAGATCATAGGTATGGTCTGTTTATTTGGTGCTGTTATGCTGTGTTATGTTAAAAAAAGAGACTAATTTAATTATCCTTGTTGAAAGCAGTGTATAAGATTCCAAAATGAAGCTTCTTTACTGAGCAGCAGGGTTGGAACAAAGCCTTTCTAGTATGACAGATACACGTGATATGACAATGTAACATTCATATATATATACTTTTAGAAAACTCATTCAGAAAGACACTGAGAGTCACAGCTGCCAAGCAGCGATGGCTCTGATGGCCAGTGCTCTGATGTGCATGCACTTTCCATTCCACAGGAACTTGCAGTAGAGAGAAATAGCTTCTTGATAGGCTGACTGCACAGAGAAAAATAATGTAGAGTTAACTGGCTTTGGGATTTAAATCATTAATTTAAATTAAATGGGTTTTCTTCTCCACTTTTTAATTTATTTTTCTTTCAAGATTTTCAGGCACCCACATGGAGCCACACTGGCAGTATGATCAGCATGGTAATTTACATGACTCCAGTGAGGTGGTTGATCATGAAGACACTTTTTCTTGGAGAAGTTTTTAGGGGATAACTGACTTCCAGCTGAATGCCTGGGTGTGGAGCTTGGCAGACACACTGAGGATTTACTTGTCAGTGTTACGTAGGCAGATGTGATGCATGCATAGGCATCCCAAAGCTTAGCTGAAATCATGGGGAGGCATTTGCATAGAGTCAAGTGTGAAAAGTTTGTCTCTTTCATGTAGGAAGTAACTTCTGGCAAAGAAGTTCCTCTGACTGTGCTATGATCTATACAATAGAATTAAGTAGGCCAGCCTGCTGGCATGATATAATTTTCCAGTTATGTTTTCCCTCCTTGACAAGCACCAATTCAAATAATCTGCTTCAGACAACACATTTCAGAAGAAGACAGTAGCAAGGCTGAAGTTAAACTCCTGGATATTATCTTCTCCAGCCTTCCCAGTGCATTCCTGAGGGGAAGATGCAGCCCTGAACTAAGTGAACAAAAGAGACAGAGAGGGCTGTGCACATGCTCTGAGATCATGCACTGCCCTACAAAGTGCCAGCCTTGGGATGAGGGGTGCAGCAAGCCTCTGAGCTTACCTAGACAATGTGCATCGTGTCTTGGTGTAAAATACTGACCTTGCAAACACTTCACAAACATGCATATTACTTGTATTGAATGGAAGGGTTCAGTACACCTCTGACCCAAGTTCCTGCTTGCAGAGCAGATGGGTTACTAAATGCACACTGTGGGTTTTCTTGTGAGCTAGCGACACAGTTAAAGTTTTGCTTTGCTGGCTCTGAAGAATAAAGTGGCTGTCAAACTAGGTCTGAGCACAAATAGGTTAGAAGTGAGTCACCTGCTATTATCAGAACAGTTGCACTGTAGAGGTGGTTTCGTCCTTACATCAAGGGGTGGAGGTGAGGTACTGAGAGAGTCACCAGTAGGACATTGCAAGACCTTAAAAAGACAGCCTTCCTCTGTCATGTGAGTGTGTCCCACGTTACTGACTACTTAATTGCATCCTCTTAAGTGCACATTGCTCTGCTTTGTAAATTTTAGCCCCTTCAAAGTTTTACTCATATGCTAAGGAAACATTAAGCAAGTCATGTAAATTTACATTACATTACATTCATTTCAATCTGGAAGCACGCAAATGCCGTGCTGACACCTGTCAAATTTCACCAGCAACTTCCTCGCACAAGTCATGGACAAATCAGTGATGACGGTAGTTAACACAAAAATAGAACCTCTGTAATTTGGATGTTTGACTCCGTCTTTTCGCTGATTGCTTTGTCTTTCGGTTTGACTGACTACAGACTAGAACGTCAAGCTAACAGCAGTGGAACTGTCACAGCGTTTGTTTATTTATAACAGTTCCTTTTGTTCATGCTGCTAAATAAGGTGCCAATAAATATTCATTGCAGTTGTGCTTCACCAAACGGGAATTCAGAGATAACTCCTCACACTCTGAAAACTTTGCATTTTATACTCGGTGTTTGGCACCACACACAGCATTCATTATCTTTTGCTGTCAAATATTCTTGTATTTTCTTACTCAGTGACCTCCTGTGTTTTAAATTATTTGTGGTTCATTAACAGAAATATGTGAAGCATGTTGCAGGTCCTCTTGGCAAAAGTCAGTGAAATGTAACTGAACCAACTCTAGTTGCCTGGGTGATTTAGAAGCGTACTTCACTTGCCATTTGCATTAGCAAGATCTGCAGACTTTTACTAAATATTCCTCCACAAAACCAAGACTTCAATTTCAGCACAAAATCCATGCTGACTTGGATTAGCATGTGTCTCAGGAATGAAAGCAGACCATCCTTACAAGAAATTTATACTGTTTATGCCAGGATCATTTAGTTCTGGAAATGCATGGTAACAATACAACACAGCTAATGCCTTATACTGGATGAGGTTTAAATTATTTGATTATTACATAAATATACTTTTGCAATATGTTAATAGAATTTATGATAATCCCAGCAAACTGGGAGGAGTGATTGATATCCTGGAAGGTGGGGCTCACATTCAGAGGAACCTGGAGAAGGTGAAGGAATGGGCCAACAGGAACGTCATGAAGTTTGACAGTAACAGGCATTAAACCCTGTATTCAAATGGAGCCACCCAACTGACCAGGACAGGCTGGGGCTTCTGGCAGCACTGCAGGAAAGAACTTGGAGTCCCAGGAAGACAGGAGTTACAAGGGATCACTGCATCCCTGTCTCAAGGTCTCAAGGAAGAGCAGCCACATGCTGGGCTGCACTGGCAAAGGCATTGCTAGCTGGTCAAGGAGTGTGATTCTTTTCCTCACTTGTAAGTTGACATCCAGAGTCCAGCTTGGTCCCTCAGACCATGGCACATTTTGACAAATTGAAGGGACACCAAGAGGTTCAGGATCTGCAGGAAGAGTCTGAGAGAGCAGCTTCTGCTTAGACTTGGAAGAGAAGGCTGAGAGGGTGCTGACAGCAGTCTTGCACTACCTAGAAAGGGATTGCAGAGAAGACACATGGAGCCACTTCTCTGAGCTGAACAAAGAGCAAGACATAGTAGATGCAAAGTGTAGGAAGCAAGGTCCCAGCTGGATGAAGGGAAGAATATTTTCCATCCATGCCAGCAGGCAAGCACTAGAGTAGGTTGCCCAGAAATAACAGAATCTCTACTGTGGGAGATTTTTGGGACTCAGCTGCATAATGCCCTGAGTAACCTGATCCATGCTTGAAGCAGGCATTTTGACTAGAGATCTCTGTAGGTCTTTTCCAAACTAAGTGTTTCCATGTTTCTGTTATATGTATTATAAAATTCTGCTCTTCAGAGGTATTGGGAAAAGAAAATTTATAGTCAAAAGTATGCCTGATTCATAGAGCTGCTGACCTCCAGAAAGTATAAAGTATCCCTTTCCAAGCACCCTCTGTTCTAATTTCACTACATGGATGTTGGGGTATGAAGTTGTACGAACATTTGCTGAAGGTGTCCCTAATTCACACTAAAACTCTTGCATACCTACACCAGCTACGACTCCACTCTTACAAATATTTTCCATGTAAATGGGTGTCTTGTGACAACTTTTAATTCTGCTTTCCCTGAGGAACTTTAAGCTTAACAGGTTTGTCATGTTGTCCATTTTCCTGCAATGCAAGATTGAAAAATACTTCCCTCAGTAGAAGTCATGGAAAGCAAGCCTGGAGCTTACAGAGGGGATCTTCTGCATGAAAAGTATTTAAATTACAGAAAGCAAGCTACTCCAGTTGAAGTTGTGTCACAGTGCAAGTTTTTCATGGTTACTAAGGTGAGTTACCTTAGGGCCAAATCCTCTGTTCTCAATAATGCCCTAGTTTTACCTCCTCTAAACATTCTGCAAATTAACATTTGAGAAGAAAAGGATTTTGGTGACATTTCTGACAGGGACTTTCTCCTGTAATATGTCATATCATAGAACCATAGAATGTGCTGGGTTGGAAGGCACCCACCAGGATCATCAAATCCAACTACTGGCCCTGCACAGGACACCCCAAGAGTCACACCGTGTGCCTGAGGGCGTTGTCCAAAGACTGCTTGAACTCTTTTAGGTTTGGTGTTGTTACCACTTTCCTGGGGAGCCTGTTCCAGTGCCCAAACACCCTCCGGGTGAAGAATCCTTTTCTAGTATCCAACCTAAACCTCCCCTGATACAACTCCAGGCCATTCCCTCAGGTCCTGTCCCTGGGCACCATAGAGCAGAGATCAGTGCCTGCCCCTCCTCTTCCCCTCATAGGGAATTGTAATGGCAATGAGGTCTCCCCTCATTCTCCTCCAGGCTGAACAGACCAAGTGACCTCAGCTGCTGTTCATTCAGCTTCCCCTCCAGGCTCTTTGCTATCTTCCTTTGGACACTCTCCAGTAGTTCAATGTCTTACACTGTGGCACCCAAAGCTGCCCCCAGCACTGGAGGTGAGGCTGCCCCAGCTCAGAGCAGAGCAGGACAATCCCCTCCCGTGCCCAGCTGTGATGCTGTGCCTGATGCCCCCCAGGACAGGGTTGGCTCTCCTGGCTGCCAGGGCACTGCTGGGTCATGGTCAACTTGCCATGGACCAGGACCCTCAGGAACTTTTTTGTAGCACTGCTTTCCAGCATCTCAATCTCATTCCCTAATCTCCATCCATCCATCCATCCATCCATCCATCCATCCATCCATCCATCCATCCATCCATCCATGATTAGCCCATCCCAAGTGCAGAATCCAACATGTGACCTTGTTAAAATTCATACAATTGGTGATTGCCCATGTCTCTAAGTTTTCAAGGTCTCTCTGCAGGGCTTCTCTGCCCTTGAGGGAACTCCTCCCAGTTTAGTGTTGTTTGCAAACTTTCTTAGTATTTCTTCAAGGCCTGCATCCAGGTCATGTCACAGTACAGTTCTTCTGCTTTGCATTTGATGTCCACATTCTGCGCACAACAGATCCCAATTTGATTAATACACATGCTTCCCCTGTCTACCTCATAGGGTCAAAGGCTCTACAGCCAATATGAGGATCTGGATTTACCTTTCCTTCCCTGGTCCCTTGTATGCTTTACATCACTGCACCTGAATATGAGAGCTTTCTCTGCTTTCGCTTATTTTGACCGCGTTTGTGAGGTAAAGTTGTGTTGTCAAGTACCCCTCCCTCACAAGGGCAGTCAGAGCACTTGGAAAAACAAAGGGATGGAACAAAGGGCTCATGTATTCCAAGTGAGTCGCCCTAGAGCACAGCTGGTAACGTTGCCAGCGTGAATAGTGCTGTGATTCAGCTCCCTTATCCTCTGCATCCCGCAGAATGGAGTCATACTGGAAGTGCTGTCAGTCTGAATGTTAGGCACTGCAAGAGCACTTTTGCTGCTCTTGGTGAGCACAAGTGTGCCCAGCCTTTACAGGGCTCTTGCCTCTGTTGTTTCTCTCCTCTGTTCATCTTTGCTCAGTTGTTTCTCTCCTCTCCTACACCATCAAGCAGAAAAAATCTGACCCTCATCCTGACCTTCTGAGCAGTTGCTCTATGGGCAGTCAGTTATTCCTGGCGTACTTTTAATTTTTATGTATTTTTATTTGGTATTTACTTATATACATGTATACACATACACGCATATACAGGTGAACCCTCGACCCAAATCAAGACCAAAGATGAAACAGACTCTGTTTTGGTATTCTTTTGGTCAGAACACCCACGAGGTTTTCAGACCTGGGCCGTAACTACATATTCTACATACATAACTACATCTTCTGCAGGACTTGGTGTAGAAGTAACAACTCTATCTAAGGCCATTACTGCTCTTCTTTCTGTATTGGCAGTAATAAATTTAAAGGTTCCTGCCCACTGGAAGTGACCTGAAGAGTCCAAGTATTTAGTGACATGAATTTAATAGACAGATGATGTGATCCATCCATTGCTAGCTGCAGCTATCTACAATTCATGCACCAGTCCTCAAAAAGTCACAGTTGGATGCTGCCCATAATGCCCATGGTAATTCTTTATGGAAGAAGCATAAATGTAACTAGACAAACCAGGGCACAAGGGAGGATCTACCATGGTGAAGGTGGCAAAGGAGGTGGCAGGAACATCCTTCACCAGTACTCTCTACTGACTGTGTTCCTGGAAGAGGTTTTTTGGAAGGAAAAGAACTAGAAGTTATTGCAGCCTCCTGAGGGAGAAGCTTCAGTTTATGAAGTGTTGGTTTCTCTTGAAATCTTCTTTTAACAGAGAACATTAATTCCTGCCAGAAAACAAAGCCAAAGAGGGATGTATGAGAAGTCAGGGGTTGCCTGACCA
This sequence comes from Turdus rufiventris, assembly GCA_013186435.1. Lineage (NCBI taxonomy): Eukaryota > Metazoa > Chordata > Aves > Passeriformes > Turdidae > Turdus > Turdus rufiventris. The sequence goes on from PYHW01010717.1 coordinate 9,729,693, forward strand.
TAAAATGACCATAAAATTCCTCTTTATAGCTCTTTGTCCTACATTACTTCACATGCCTTGAGCAGCTATTCTCTTAACTATGCCTTTCCACCTTCCCAGTGTTTTCCCAAGTGATTTGAAATACATGTGGGTTGTACTCAAGGGTCCTGTCAGTGACACCATCAAAGGCCAGTACAGACTCCTTTTAAATGCAAAATTGCTGGTAGGAGGGAGAGCACTCGGAAATGTTAGCATGTTCCCTGCATCCTCAGCTAGCAAGCAGAGGTTGTAACTGCAGAGCTATACTTGATTTGATATGTTTTTAAGGGAGTTTTGTGCAATGTACCAGCTGGAATGAGAGAGCAAAGTTGTCCTTAAAAAGTAAATTGAAGTGTATGTTTAGCTTAATGACCGCAAAGAAACGTGCTGCAGCCTTTGTGTGGTTTCAAGTTTTGATTTTCTGGATCAGAGCAATCCTACAGCCATCTCTTTTTAGAGCTAAATGCATGAATCTGAGAATAGAGAGCCCTGGTTTATAACAAGGTCATCTCATCTCTGTCACTGAAATTAATTTCAAGAAATAGATTCTCTCTTCAGGACACTTTGTCAAGTGATCTGAGATTTTGCCACATGACAAAAGCTCTAATATAATGGAGAAATTGAAGTTGCATTTTGATTTCCCAGTACCGACATCCCTTTGTCCTCTAATGCTGATGCTCTTAAACAAATGAGGAAAGCTTAAGAATACTCATTAACTCATGAAAGCAAACAGCTGGCATATCCAGCTTAAACTGACGTGGGCAAAGCACAGAAGGTTTTTTAAATATTTGGCCAATTTTTTCTCTACATAAGCAGAAACTAGTAAAAGGATAGGATCTCCCTGTTTCCAATAAAAAAGGTCTTCAAAGGACCCTTAGGAATGTCCTTAACCTTTACAGAGGCTAGTTTTACACTAGGGGCAAAAAATCTCTTTTAAACAGACCGCCCTGCCTCTGTGCACTGCTTCCAGCTCCACAGACGTGTCCTGTCCTAGTTCCCTGATAGACTGCCAAACCAGGAATACCATAGCTCAGTAGACGACAGCAATGGCAACATTTAGTCAACATCTGTAATGTAAAGAGATTATCCTCTGTGACTCAAACAACTAGTTAAAATGTAGTAATCTGTAGTAAATTATTTCAACTAAATTAAATTTTTCAATCTGGAAGAGAAGCATTTAGGTATCTTCAATGGAATCCATCCTCTTGTAAGAAAATGCAAAGACTTCTCCATCTAAGAAGGAAATATGCAATAGGAGACTGCTTCTTATTTCACAGGTCCTTGACCAGAGACATCTCTTTGTCTATAGGCTACTTAAGGAAAAGATAGATATTTTTTTTCCCTTCCCATTTTTTTACTTCTCTGAATGAATCATCTGCTATTCCTAAGGATAAACCTATCAAATTCCTTGTGCTGAGGTAGAAATGAAGGGAGAAGAGTAGGGCAGGGTAAGGGAAAAGAAAGGAAAGCAAAGTTAACACAGACCAACCAGCAAAGATGTTACTGATATGCCAAAGGGAGCAAATTCAGAGAATCAGATTCAAGAAAACGAGTTGAGCTGAGACAGACAACCACCCCCATCTCACTCCTTCTGCACTCTCTGACACTCTCTATCAGTAAGGCAAACATCCATAAAAAGGACTCACACAATTAAATCTCAGTTGCCAGGAAATACCTTGCCCTCTCTTCATGCATCCATTCCTTCCTTTCTGAGCAACATAACACTTTGCATTGAACCTGAGAAATCACTTAAAGGAAGCTTCACCTCTTCAGAGACAAAAGTAGTTATCATCCCTACCCCCAAAGAAGACAACAAAACACATCTATTTTATCAGCACTAGTCACAAGCATGCTTTTTATTCAAATAAAAATAACTTTTAACTTAGTGTAAAGGGACCCAGCTATTTCAGAAAGTGGAAGGTGACCTTATGGAAATCGGTAAGAGCTGGTGTCAACTTCATCATGATCTGTGTGTCATTCTGAAGATTTGATGGCTTCTCCAGATTGCTCCAAATGACTCAGCACTGAGTGTTGCATTGAAGGATGCCAGAAAGCACCAGCATTGACTCTGAGCCGAGCATACCCTTAGGGAGCAACTGTAAAGGAAGAGAATCACAGAATCAGAGAATGGGCTGCTTTGGAAGGGACCTTTAAGGGTCAGCTAGCCCAAACCCCTGGCAATAATCAGGGTCATCTTCAACTTGATCAGGCTGGTCAAAGTCCAGCCTGACCTTGAGCTTTTCCAGGGATGAGGCATCCCTAGTTTCTCTGGGCAACCTGTGCCAGTGTTTCACTACCCCCATCATAAAAAAATTTCTTCCTGATGTCTGAATTGACTCTCAGCTGGAAGCCATTCCCCCTTGCCCTATCACTTCCTGCTCTTGTGAAAAATCCCTCTCCGCCTTTCTTGTTGGCCCACTTCAGGTACAGGAAGTCTTCTCTAAGGTCTCCCTGGAGTCTTCTCCAGGCGGAACTACAAACCTCTCAGCCTTTCCTCACAGGAAAGGTTCTCCATTCCTTTGATCATCTTTGTGTCCCTCCTCTGGACTCACTCCAATGGGTCGATACCCTCCCTGTGCTGGGGGCCCCAGAGCTGATGCAGCACTGCAGAGCAGAGCGGAGAATCCCCTCCCTCCCCTACTGCCCACTCTGCTTTGGATGCAGCGCAGGACACACTTCGGATGCAGTTTGCTTTCTGGGCTGTGAGCACACATTAGCCAGGTCATGTCCATCTTTACATTCATCAAAGCTTCTCAGTTTGCAGTTAGGGTTTTGATTTTATCTATTATTGCACCTGATCCCTCTGCTCAAAGCTGATCAAAAATGAATTTTGGTTTTCATAATGTTATATACAGGGCAGCTTTGGCTATTTGGCAACTTTATTGCCAGGATATTTGAAGGCTCAGAACATACTCTACAAACATACAGACTTTCCCTAAAGAATGCTTAACGATATTTATATATTGTATCTTAAAATCTTTCAATATTACTTGCAAATTCCAGCCTGTATTCATGATGTGCAATAAAAACAACTGCTTTATGTTGTGCTAGGCAAGATTTGAAAGAGGCATCTGGTTTGTATTTTTGCTGTACTATAGAAATGTTGAGATTGGTACAAATTAATTGTCCAGCTGGATGAGAAAGTCATCTAATTCTGTGTCCTGATGGTTCAGAGGGAAGAGTCAGAATCTTGTCCTGGGGATCAGAATAATTCAGGTTGGAATGGAGATGATCTCATTCAACCCTTCGCTCCAAAAAGATCATCTGGGACATTAGATCAGAGTCCTCCGGGCATTGTTCCCCTGAATTCCAAATATCTCAAAAGGTAAACACTTCCCCACCCCTCTGGGCAGCCAGTTCCATTGCTTAGTCACCCTCTGGGAGTTTCCCCCTTTCCTTATGTCCAATTGGTAGCATGGCTGCTGGTTCTTGTCTTCTTTAGGCAACCTCTGAGACAGGCCTGCATTGCTGAGAAGCAAATAAAACCAGTTCAAAAAGAAAGAGAAGAATGGCTACGTTTCCCCGGTTTGTGTCTCAAGGTGGCATTTCAGTGTTTTATCCTCATGGAATCTCCCACCAAGCAGAGGTCGCCCATGAGCTGCCTACAGCAGGGCCCAAATCTCACCACCATGTTGGTATTCTCCATCTAAAATGCAAGTGTTTGAAGAGTTTTGTCTTCTCCTACCACTTCTCTTTTCTTTGACTTGACTATGGAGGGCCATTTGTCATGAAATCCTTCATTTACTTGTCTGTCATTAGGTTCTTCATTCAACTTGTCTTGTAATAGTCTCAGGCTTTAACCAAAAAAAAGCCTTGTAAGTCTCCACAAATTTTGCTGACTCACTGTTCACATCCCCTTTCCAAATGTCCACATATTTAGTATGTTACGTAGATCACCTGTTGAAGCTTAATGCTTTTAAACATTTTGATGTTTCTAATATTTTGCCACCCTGAAAATTGATTTGTCAGTTCTACTTTGCTTGTTGTATCATGGCCAGGTTTGTAAACATAAGAAAATTCTGCATTTTTACAGCTGCTACGAAAGGACTTCCTGAAAGGTTTCTGAATGATTGATTGTGTTATACTGTCTTTCATACCTATTATTATTATTTTTTTAAATGATCAGTTAAACTTATTTGCCAGCTGCAGGCATAAGATTTACCAGCTCTTGATTCTGAGGATCACCCAGAAATCTTGGTGTTTCATCTGAGGAAAAAAAAAACCAAAAAAAACCCCAAAAAACCAGAACAAGACAGACACTCAGAATTTTGTGTCTCCTTAACTTTCTAGCATAAAATCAGGAGAGAAATTAATGTATAATATGTAATAGATACTATTTTATATATTATATAATATTATTTATATAGGTAGACTATAAAATGCAATATTATGCATGTATTTTATACATTCCATAATGTAATTAGAACTGCTTACATTTTATTTTGAAAAATCAAAAAGGCTCCAGGGTGGCCCAATTTCAGGTTTCCAATACTTGAAAGGAGGCTATAGGGAAGATGGAGAGGAATTATTTGCAAGAGCAGGACAGAGCAACATGGCTTCAGACTGAAAGAGAATAGGTTTAGATTAGATATCAGGAAGAAACTCTTTACTGAAAGGATGATGAGGCACTGGAAAAAATTGCCTGGAGAAGCTGTGGGTGGCCCATTCCTGGAAGTGTTCAAAGTCAGGGTTGGATGGAGCTCTGAGGAATCTGGTCTACGGGAAGGGCAGGGCATTTGGAACAAGATAGTCTTTGGGGTCCCTTCCAACCCAGGCCATTCCACGATTCTGTGAAATAATATGTGACATGTTATTATGTAATCTGATAGCACATAGTATAGTATATAATTATACTAACGTGTGCAGATATTACACACTGTTATATAAACCTATAACAACATACATATAGAATATACAGTGTATGTAATATGGTTTATAATATAAAATACATATAGTTTGTCAACAATCAGGAAAATTTTAAAATAATAGATTTAACGTATAAATAAATACAACTACAAACATTTAGCCCAAAGTAAATCAATTAAGGTAATCTGAGTATATACAGTAATTCCATGACTATAAGGCGCACCTTTTTGACTAAAATTTTGGCCCAAACCTGGAAGTGCGCCTTATAGCCTGGTGCACCTTATATATGGACAAAGTTTGGAAATCTGCCAACCTGGAAGTGTGAGCTGCGAGCTGTGAGCTGTGGGAGGAGCCGGCAGGGCTGCAGTAGCCAGGTGGAGGCGGGCTGTGGGACGGCAGCTGCTGGGTATAGGCGGGCGCATGGTGCCGCGGCAGCCGGGTGGAGGCGAGGCCGCAGCCAGCAACTGCGCGGGGGGAGGCGAGGCCACAGCCAGCAACTGCGCGGGGGGAGCTGGCGGCAGATCCTCACTGCAAAAAAAATAGTGCGCCTTATAGTCCGGTGCGCCTTATAGTCATGAAATTACTATACATATTTAATAAACATTGAATGCAGGGCATGCATTGAGGGTTACCATGTGTTATATCCTATGACATAATTTCATTTGCACCCCTTCAGTGTCCAGTTTATGCCCCTTCCAAACTCTCAAGCACAAGTCAGCTGGGCCCATTGGAACAGACTACTCTTTTATGTGCCATACTGGTTTGGTTTTGTCCACTAGTTTGTTCTGGTACTTCTGGTACTTCCCATCCCCAGAAGACTTAGCCATCATTCGTGGGCCCAGAGCTGGCATCTCATATTGTCTGCAGAGTCGGAGGTTGCGTTGCTTGCCTAGCAATGGCCTTAATTGCTCCCTTCAAGCACCAGAGAGAGCAGCTCTTGCATGGACACATTTCCCTCAGGAGCTGGAGCCAGTAAGTGCATCAGTGCTTCATCACGTTACTCAGTCCTGGAAAGCAGCAGTTCCAGTGCTATGCATACACACAATTCCCCAGGGGCATCTTTTCCTTTTAACATCAGATGTTTGACCTTCAAAATCCTTGCACATTCCTCTCACCCACAGCCAGCTGCAATACTTTAAATTGCTTGTTAATCCTAATGTTGCAGATTCCTCTAGCTCCCAGCAATCTTTCCCAGCTTCCCAAGTTTCTTCTTGTGCTTATCGTCTCCCCTCCCGCTTCTATCCTGTTCATTCCTTCTCCCTGAAGCTTCCCCTGCCTTACAGCCTCCCTGGGAGCTGGCTGCCTATGTCACCTCCCTGCTAGGAAGCCCTTTATGAATAGATGCATCCTTCTGGGAAGAAGCAGGCACACAGCATTTAAGAGCTTATCCACAGCCAGGCCACGCAAGCTTTTCCCCTGTGCCAGGAAAGCACTGTGGGGGTGCAGCACTTGTGGAAATCAGAAGCTTTAATTTGGCATTTGCAATGGTTCTGCTTGCCTACCTCTGAGGAAGCTTTGCTCAGGCACACTGCTCTCATCAGGGCTTCTTCAGCACCCTGGGCTTCTCCAGACACATCTGACATCCTCCAGGGGTGCAGGGAGGCAGAGGTTTTGAACAGTTTCTTGAACAAGGTTATGAACCTCTGAAGAGCACTGGCACAAAGAGAGCTTGTGAAGCTGCTCTCAGAGGCTGCCTTTGCTTTGTCTTCTTTTGGGAAGATGTTTCTGGGCATCCCTTACCTGTGCCGTACATGAGAGCAGTTTGGTGCTGGTAGCACACGTTTTCCAGGTGGAAGGAGGTGAGCAGCTCTAGAGCCAGAGCCAGTCTCTATCAGAGACCTTCAATCCCAGTTAGGGGTCTGGAGGAAAATATGGTGATTTCCAGTAATCACAGTGCATTTGTTGGATTCTTGTTCTCAAATCTTGCTTAAAAACAGTAGTTGGCATCTGGGCTTGGTGCAGCCAGCCATAAGTGCAAGCGTTGTCCTTACCAGCTGTTTCAGGCTTTTTATATTTATCTTATAGCTATCTGTTAATTCTTTCACAGTAGGGCTCCTCTACTGGCAGTTTCAGCAGCGAGCTGACAAAAGCTATCATCTGTATATTTCCTCTCTAAATCGATGGTAACTTGTTGGTAATCTGTCATCTCCTACTGAGACCTCTCCATCATCCTACATACTGAGCTTTTTCTTTTTTCCTTTTTCTTTCTTCTTCTTTTTTTTTTTTTGTGTGTGTGTGTTAAAATACATCTACAGTATTTTGGGAAGATGAAGTATTTCTCCACACAGCTCTTCAGGACTGGGGCAGAGTGGCTGGAAAGCTGCCCATTGGAAAAAAAACTGGGGGTGCTGGTTCACGGACAACTGAACATGAGCCTGCATCCCCCATATGTTTGTATGCGAAACACTTGTGCCCAGGACTAGGCAGTGATTGTCACTCTGTGTTCAGTGCTGGTGAGGCCACACCTTGAGTGCTGCATCCAGGTCTGGGTTCGTCTGTCACTACAAGAAGGTGCTGGAGCATGTCCAGAAAAAGACAAGGAAGCTGGTGAAGAGTCTGGAGCAGAAGTCCTGGGAGGGGTAGCTGAAGGAACTGGGGTTATTTAGCCTGGAGAAAAGGAGGCTTGGGGACAACTTATCACTCTCTACAACTGCATGAAATGAGGTTGTAGTGAGGTGAGGGTCAGCCCCTTCTCCCAAAGCAGCAAGTGATAGGACAAGAAGGAGTGGCCTCAAGTTGTTCTAGGGAAGGTTTATAGTGGATATTAGAAAGTAAGTCTTCACTGAAGAAGTTACCAAACATTGGAATGGACTGTCCAGAGTGGTGGGGTCACTGTCCTTAGAAGTGTTCAAAAGGTATGTGAATGTGGTACTTGGGGACATGGCTGAGTGGGGAACACAGTGTTGCTGGGTTGATAGTTGGACTCACGATCATAGAGGTCTCTTCCAACCTGAATTATTCCATGCTTGTATGAAAGGGTCAGCTGACTAGGTTTTTTTGCCTTATTTTGCTGAATGACCTCCTTACAGGAGCAGCTAAGCACTGGAGCAGCTGCCCAGCAAGGCAGTCTACCCTGGCACATCCCCAAGACACACATCAACCCTAAACAACCAGGGAAGTTAGCCCTTAGTGGTGCAGGAGGCTCAGTGTACCACCTCCCCAAGTCCCTTCCAACCCAGCCTGTTCTGTTTGCACAGTCCTACACACTCAGTTTAGCAGAGTTGATTTGAAGCACAGTCTCGTTTGCTTCAAGAACAGAGCCCGGAAATTAATCCAGAGAGATGGAAAATGACATCAGTTTCTTGTAGATGGCTGCCATGCTACAAAGAATACAGCAGGGAAATACCCTGTTTCATGATGTTTACCTTTTCAGATTAAATCTAATATAATGTGTTTTTCTATAAACTTCAGGAAAGAATCAGGCAGAGTTTGATTTTGCTTTCAATGTAGTTCATGGAGGTTAACAGCATCACCCTGTTATCACAGCCCTGTACGAAGGCAGCCTGGAGTACAAAATGTTAATGTTATTCTCTCTGTTCAGATACACCATTATCCCTTCTATTTCTTCTCCAAGGGAACAGCACAGTCTCTGTAACAGCATGATCAGGGACTTCATATTATTTTAACCCTGTTAACCCTTTTGTATGACACCAAATCTTAACAAAGTGTGACACGTCCATGACCTGTTGCAATTTGTCACAGGAAGGAAAACATTAAAGAACTAGTTCTTTTTCTGAGGCTTTTGAGTAAGATATTACGCAAGTTTTCTGAAAATTCAAATTCAAATTTCCGTAAATTCAAATCCTGTTTGAATGTGAAAAGCAGTATAACTGGATTCTCCACAGGAATCAAATAAATTGCTCATCAGTTGTGATGACTGCTTTTGCTATTTGACACACATTTTCTAGTTTCTCTTCCCTTTTTGCCAGTGTTGCTTGAGAATGCTTTGATTAGAAAACAAAACAAAATGCCAAAAACCAACCAAAAACCACCCCATAAACAACTTGTTTTATAAGAAAGAAAACCCAGATTGGCTAATATCAGGAGCACATCAGTTAGACACTGAAGTTCACCCCCAGGGAAATAAGGCTCAGTTGCTTTAATGTTGTCTCCAACTGTCTTTAAGACGCTCCAGAGCACCAGAAATATCTCCAAGGGACTGGCGGACATCCTGTACAACCTACAGGAGACCATCAGCACACACATGTGTTACTTCTTTCCACTGAACGTTTCTTTTTAAGACAGTCAAACCACTTGCCTGCTATCAACACCTTCCACCAGTATTTCTTCCATAGAGAGGCACTTCCCAACTTCTTGGAACATCCTGTAGTCTTACCAGGACAAGTGCCTCACACCTGTCATTCCGTTTGTACTGTCACCTCCTTTTTGAGATAATGAACAAACTGAATCTCCTGCACCATTTGATTTTACCACACACCAATGAGCAGTGTCTTACATCCCCCCGGTCAAAGCTCAGGCCTGAGCTTTTTTTTTTTTTTTTTTTTTTTTAAAGGGAATAAAATAGTTTTAAAACTGCTCAGATCTGCCCTTTCTATCTGAAATTCACAGTCATTATGTACAACTCATCCTCTGCCTCTAGAGAAAATGTAACATTTCCAGCTGAACATATGACTTAATGAAAATGGGAACAATTCAGGTCTGTAGATGCCTCACATTATTCATGTGCTGCAGCTCTCCTCAGCCAGCAATGCAGCATTTTGGAGCACAGGACACAGCTCCCCAGCCTTGTACCTCTGTTCCTGAATTAACAAAATAGTGGTAGTGGTACAAAATGCCACCCTGGAGATTAATTTCTACCACAGCAATCTAACAATTTCATCAGTAGTTTCAACACTTTTATCCCCTGATTAATGATACAGTTGAAAGAACCATGAAGTTATTTCTCCTGCATTTTGACAGATTCCACTGAATGAGCTCGAATTGCAGAAAACGAAAAGCACTGGCAATACCAGCCTACTGTAGGTAGTCAGTAATGCATTGTTAGACCATTGCAGGCTGGATTAACTTGAGTTAGACAGGCACAGGTGCTTCCCTGGTCACTAAATGCAATGCTTCCATGTCTGAAGAGCCAGAGGGTGGATGAAGGTGTACCCAGCAAAAAGTCTAAGGGGGCTGTGGCTGTCTGTGCTTGGTTGAAGACATTCACCTGGGAAGTGATCCTAGAATCAGAAAATACTAAGTTCTGAAGGAGAGCTCCCCTTCTCAAAGCAGAGGTCACCTTGTTCAGGTGTTCAGACCAAGTTCTGAAGATTTCCAAGGAGGGAGAGCTATGTCTCTCTGGGCCACTTGCCCCAGTGTTCAGTTCCTTTTGTGGGAAGCAATTTTGTCTGCATGTCCCACTAAAGCCTCCCTTGCCACATCTTTGTATCCTTTGCTGTGAGTCACATCACTTTGCCCTGAGAATTGCCTTTGCAAAAATGAGATTCAACTTAGCAAGAGAATTTCAGGATAACGAGATACCATTCTCTGCAGTTTGTTCTTACTTTGATGAATGACCCAAAGAAAATGCTGATAAATATATTCAAGAAAAAAGGATCAGCAGATGATTTCAAACTGAGCTGCCTATTATCTCCTTTGAACCTGCATTCTCTAGACAGTAATTAATGTATCTAAAATGATGACCTAGTCCTTTAACAATAGGAGGCTGTTCTTGCACATAATATCAATGAATATTCTTCCTCTTAGGGACCAGAGGAAGAACAAGATAGAGAGTAATGAAATAAGTTACACCAAACTAAATTAGACAACTTCACAAATTACACAAGCCTGATAAACATCATCAAAGGATACCCAGAGAAGTAGCTTTCACTGACTCAAAGGACTCAGGAGCCATCTGAGAAACTGAGTATGGGAGATTAGAAAAGAGCAGATGTCTTTAAAAGGCTAAGAGATGCTAGGAAATAATGGAACAATCAGCTTAACTTCAAGGCTGTCAATCTGCCACCTTTCACAAGCTCTACAGTATTTTCACCAATAAAAAATATAAATCCAGATAACCTGAGCTGATTTGGCAGCAGTGAATTTAAACACCACCATCAAATACATTATTAAGGCGTAAAAGAAAAATAGTTCTAAGGTGAAGAGCAAGCAGTGTACCAGAGGATAGAACAGTGAGCACATGCTTCCACAAAGGCCACATCCTAAGCACCATGTGGTTATTCCCCCAGAAAAAGGACATAAAAACTGAGAAGAGTTCAGAAACATTTGATAAAGATGTAGTCTCCATAGAGGGAATAAATAAGTTAGCTAGGACCCTTCAGCTTGGAAAAAAAAAAAAGATGACTGATCAGGGATATGACAGAAGGCAATAAAATAGCAAGTGTCCTGAACAAGCTCCTCAGCGATCAGTTGCTTGTGGTGGCTTTCAAGGCAAGAAGTGGGGACCATTAGATACTAAAATAGTACTTCACACAACAGGAGGCAAGATTCTGAGGCTCTCTGTCATAGGATGTCATGAGAGCTAAAATTCACATGGTCCCAGGGAGCAAATTTGTGGAGGACAAATACATAAAGGACCGTTAAACCCAAAAACAATCTCTAGTCCAAGAAACTCCTGGAATCTGGAAGTATATTCTGGGCAAGGATCATTGCATATTTACCCCATTCTTAGATAAATTGCAAGAAATATTTTGGCTACCAGTCATATTGGTTTTCCCTTTGAGAACAGGCAAAAGTCTGACACACCTGAAAGCATTTGAGTGACATGAAAAAGAGAAACTAGGGAAAAGTCTGAAATTTCATGGGATGACAAACAGAAAATGGGAAGAGAGAGGCAAAACATCAGAAATACAAAGGGGTATTCAGGTGAGGCAGGCACGTTCCTAAGTGATGGTTTGGAGTTACCGTTCTGTCAAAACCACACAAGGATATATCATTCAAGAAAAAGATTTGGCTACCTGGGCAAACACCTATGTAGCCAACAGCTTGCTTAAATGTTAGCTGAATAGAAATACCGAGTGCCAAAGAAACTCAAAGCAGCCACATGCTAGGAAGAGAACCAGCTTTTAGCTAAAAAACATCACTTGGGTTTAAGGAACGCAGAGCAACAAATGAAATGCCAATTAAATATAACCATATATTTGGTAGGAGGGCGAGTCAGAGGTGAGGCAAATCCCCTGGAGGGAGAAAGGTGTGGCATGGGTAGGTACCCTGGTGAGTGATGCTGCGGGTCCCTCAGGCACAGCCCGTGCTGGCTGCGGGCACCGCACGTGTGGAGCCAGATCCAGCTGCAAAGCCCAGCGGCAGAGGCATGGATGTGGGCACGCCGGCCAACTTCATGGGGACATTTGTTGGGAATAACAGAACCGCTCTTGTGTCCACGCCACTTTGCTGGGGGTTGTTTACAGGGCTCGTCCTGGGCACAGAGAGTGTGTCGAGCCCAGCTCCGGCAGCAGCGCAGCATGAGCACACCACTGATTGTTTTCCAGGACTGAGTTTTCCCACTGGGAGAAAGAAACGCTCTGATTCTCCTACACCGCAGCTTCAAAGAGGGGTTGTTACGTGAGCTAAACGGCTTTCTTTTACTGTTTAATCTAAATTTGAAATTCATGGGCAGGATTTTTTTAAGGGGTCTGTATACTTTGAGAAGCCTCGTTGACTTTTGATAGGATTCAGACCTTTAAGGAAAAAATCACCTCAGTGGCACTAGGCTATGGTACATTACCTTTTCTCAAACTAAGAAAAGTCTAAAAAAACTCCAGAAGTATCAAAGACTAACATCAGCAAATGGTGAAGAAAAGCATCCCATGTGGTGAGTTCCCTTTGTTCTCTCCTTAGCTTTCTAGGCTTTTTAGTCAACAGATTTTCTTAAGGATCTAGCAGTTATTACTGAGGACTTCTCTGAGCAGCATATCATCAGACTATTCATTTAGATGCATGAAATTTTTTTCTGTTTTCCCCTCTATCACACATAAAACCCCCTGCCATCAGTGCAAACATCTTCAGTTTTTGTGTTTCTAAAATCCAGCAATGCTAACTAGAGAAATCTCACAAAATTTAACAGGAACTAGGTACGAGGACAGACTTCAGGATTTGTGTTCAAGCTTAATGTGAATGCTTATCACTTTTCTTTTGTCTTCCTTTCAAATTATTTGCAGCAACCACCCGAGCAGAGGTTTGGCCACCTGAGCATCAGAGCTGCAGCAGCAGAGATTTCACCAGAGACAGACAAACAGAACACATCCATTTCATTGAGCTCCCAGCCTGGGAAACTGGGATGGTGCTTTCAGCCACTACCTACACAATTTTGTGCATCTTTCTTTCTGTCTATCAAGGCATGATCTACTGGGACAGAACAATTGGTATAACGAAACTTGCAGTATTTAAAGAAAAAAAGAAAAAAAACCCCAAAACTACAAGAAATCTGCAGTCTCTGGATTTGCTTGGATATTGAGCAAAACTGCTGAACAGTATAAGAAAATTACACCCCTAGTTTCTTAGCTGAAATCTCCCACTTGCACTTGACAGTAAAAAAATACACCTCCAAAAAGCCAGGAGCACAGCAAAATTTCATAGATAACAGAAGAAAATGGGACTACTGAGAGGATTTAAAATTACAGTCTCTTATTCTATTACAAGTCTAAGTTATACCCAATTTCTGTCAGTTTACGATCCAAGAACCTAATTTTCTTTAGCTCCCAGATAAAAGCTTCCTACTCTCATTTTAGTCTGCCAGTCATAAGAGCAGTCAAAAAAACCTAATCAGGACAGTTCATTTTCTATAGTTTGCTTTCTGCTGGATCGTCTATATCAACAAGTATTCTTCCCAGCTTAACCTGTCAAACTTGTGTGCTTAGCAGAGCCACTGACTGAAGAGAAGCCGAAGCTGCTGCTCAGGAACATCAGTAGATACAGTAACAGCAGGCATAATTAAAAACAAATTTTCATTTCTTCACGTAGGTTTTAACACCTGACCTTTTTAAAATTTATGGAGATCATCAGACCATAAAGATTAGATGGAGTCAAATCATCCTTAGGGCTGAGTAGTGCAGAAGTGACTTAGAAGTGACACTGGTCTTTCCACCCTTCTCCCATTTCAAATG
>PYHW01010717.1:9743688-9771366 GCA_013186435.1 Turdus rufiventris
AAACTCAAACCTTAGCAAAATACAAGGGCAAGAACTGATTTTTTATTAACCTATTTTATGGACTCTCAAGAGGAAAATGAGTCCTGTCAATGGTTCCTCACTGCATGAGACTAATATCTCATCAGAGGACATGGCATTATTTCACTTTTATGTCTGTCCCTAAAGAATTCTCCCTTTGATGAAGCAGTTCAAGGGCAGACATCAAAAAGTCTGTTGTAGCAAGGTACAGCAAATGGATCCAAGCCACATAAGACTTCATCAATAAAATACACATGGTAAAATTCCGCTTGACAAGCATAGCAAATATTTGCATCGCTATGGTCCTAGAGGGGGACAATACCTTGTACTGCTGGTCACTTTCCTTTCAGACCAACCTGACAAAAGCACACAGTACTGCTGAAACTAAGCCACAAAGGACAGAATTTATATTCCAAGTTTCTGAGGTAGCCAACTTTTAAAAAAGTCAGATTAAATAAATTACCCTTCTAGACCTAAACAACCTTTTAAACATCTACTATACAACAACATGCATACCACCATGCTTTTTTTAAAAAACTTATTTCAGCCATAAAAAAGTTACCTTACAAAAATTAGAGATGATTCCCACTTGAAGAACTGACAGATAACCACAGAAGATTTGAGTGAGGGTCACAGACTCTGCCCAGGCACATTTCAAGACAAGAGACTGAGGCACACCCAGGTCACCTGAAGATCTAGTTAAAAATATTTACCAGCTTGGTCTGTAAAGCAATTAATCACTCTGAATAAAAACCTCAGACAGCAGTCTATGGTAAAGTGCATTCTACCTTTCTTTCCCCCAGGATGCTGGATATGATTTTCTTTTGAATAACCATGCACCAGGTTTGTCAGTCACATATCCTGTATCTACATTTATATGGATACTCACAGTGATTCTCTTACCCTTTAAAGAACCTGCAGTTACCAATAGTAACCAAATCAGGTGGTAGGTGGGGTAAACTATCATAGGAGAAAAAATGTTTTTGCAATCTATGTGGTTATGGAACTCCATGCTTTTCTTCTGAAGGCATTTTTGACCAGTTATACACATGCAGTACATTTGTGCATACCACTGTTCCATTACAGGCTTTAGATTTTATTGGTGCCTGCTCTGTTGCCAGCAACAGACACACAAACCCACTAATAAAAAGCAGCTTAAAATGGTGAAAAGAAGACACTCTTGAAGAGAAATCTCTTTATAGCTTTCATTTAAAATATAAAATAGGTGAAACCTTAAAAGAGGAACATCTCATTCTGACCAAATTTTAAAATACAGTTTTCATGCTAAAAGCAAAAGTCTGGATGTGAGCCTCATGGAAGCTGCCAAGCAACACAGAAAGAAACCTAATCTTTCACATTACTTGCATCCGTGTCTTTGCCTTCCTGGATTACATGAGTGTTGGCATTTTTACTAGATTGATCTAAATCCTCAATTTTATTTTCTATTTCCATAGCACTGCTTTCCACAGGACTCTGGGAAGACTCTTCACCTATTTCTGCTTCCATTTTTGTGACTAGATCACGTTCTTTATCTTCCACATCCATTCCTTCCTCTGTTTGCACCAGTCTGTGTTGAACTTCTTCCTCAGTTTTATTTTCCAATTCCTCCTCTTTCCTCTTTGCTTTAAACACTTCAACTCCCATCATCCTCAGGTAATGAAGTCTCTCGTTTTTGGGCACAAAGGCACGCAGTGATGTCTTCCCTTGCCAACCACAAAGAACTATTGGACACTGAAGATCATGAGGTTTTCTACAAGCAAGCAGGTAAATTCAGTCAATTGTGAGAAAGTACATCTTCAAAACTTCATTTTATAGCCATACACCAATTCAGTCCTAACACTGAATGCATTTTGTAACTATTCACAGAAGATGAAACTGCGTTGTTCTTAACTTCACCACCTACACAGGCACCTGCTTGTCTACAAGCAAGCAAACAAGCCAAAACCCCAAAAACTCAATGCTAACAAATTTTTGCAACAAGCAGAATAATTTTTCTGGTTCTGGTTTCAAACCTAATACAAGGAACAGCAAAATGAAAGTTTACATTTAGAAAATTCTCAAGAGTTTGGTCCACAAAAGTTGCTTTGTCCACAAAAAAGGAACAATAAAAAGTAACTTTTCCATTCCAAATGTTGGACTTTACAGGGAAACAAAAAAATAAATCACATGCAGTGATCTGTTGATCTCTGGCACAACTATCAGCTCTCCTAAATTCTACACTTGTTTTAAAAATTCACAGACAAGACAGCTTCTTTCCCTGTCTTATTCTCTGTATCCTATATGGCTTTACTGTTTCCCTCACTGCATCTCTATGCCTCTACTTCTGTTTTTGCTGAGCAAAAAGAAATTCTTGTTCAGGTCTTAGAAGTACATAAATGAAAAGCAACACATTTACTTACTCAGGGTCTGGATCATACTTCAGAACTATACTTCCCATTGCTACAGAGAAGGGGGAACAAAAACAAAACAGATGTGTTACTTGGTACAATAATACAATGACTGCAATCTGCAAATGTTCAAGAAAACAAGTTTTTCGACAAACAGAGCATGACATGGTTAGCAGTTATCTACATCAGTACTCTGGACTAGAGACAATACCAGATTTTATTCCTTTTTTCAAATCAAACTATTTATATAGTAACAGAAGGAAATGTCAACATTGCCTCCTCCAAAACCCCAAACAAACAAATTAAAATACAAAATCCACACAGTGGATTAACTTACTCAGTGAATCTAGCATGGAACTTCTACTTAATTAAAATGAATGTAAGAGTATGCCAGACCAAACTTCAGAACGTTTTTTTCTTCCCATTTTGTCTCATCAAACACAGAAGTACATGGATCAGCAATGAATTGGAAATAAAACAATAACAAAAGGCTGAAAACCAATTTTCTTCACATCTTGAATCATCCAGTGCAGAGGAAATAAAAGTTTAATATGAGCAGACATCGCTCCCCAAATTTAAGAAAATCAAATCTTAGTAACTATATTTGATATATAAGGTCATGACAAGCCATTGCAGATGACAAACAGTTTCAGCTGGAGCACCAACAGGAAGAAAATCCAGAAGCGTACATAAAATCCTTGTTCATCAGATATTTTAAATGCTGCCTCACAGCACTGCTTTGTAGAAATTGTAAGTTTGGCAACTCTTCTGTTCTCTAAAGCAGAAAAACCTTAGGGGCTGCAATCAGAAAGGACTACAGTTTTTATCAGCACACTGGCTTGCAGTAATGCTTACTTATCTAACAAGTATATTTACGATCAATTTAGTCAAAATTTTTAGCAAACACAGTTTACGTTACAGGATTTTCATAGCCCTCTGCGCAAAGTATAAAAGATCATTTTGTGACAGCACAATTAGCAGGCTTACCCATATCTTTGACTTTCTTCTGTGTTTCACTGCTAAATTTACTTAAGAATGGATTTTCCTGGGTTAGCAGAATTTTGACATCTTCTATGCAGACATTTATAATCCTTGCATGAATGAATGGGTACAGAGTATAAATTCCCTGTTTAGTAAATAAAGACAATTATTTCAAAATTTAACTACTGATTTTGAAAGAAAAATATTAAAAACAGTATGCATTTACCTAAAACCAGAAAACAATATTCACATTTTAAGCCATACTGAAAATGTAAATTACCATTAATCTGACAAAGTTAATGCCAGCTGTCTTACAGGCTCATGAGGAAACCAAAGTATCTCCTTTGAAAACACAATGCTATGCAATTACCTCTTGTGCTAATCTGAATGCACACCCAAACTGTTCACCATCACTGTTGCGAGACCAGACTTTTATCCCTGTGTTGATAACCTGCAAACAGCAAAGCCAATAAGCATCAGTAGGGAGTATAAATTCTGAATTACCACTCTGAACTTGTTTTTTTTCCCTCAACTCTTTGACTAAAACTTCATTTGCACTGGACACAGAATTAATGTGAAAATTCATTCAAGGGAAAACAAACTCCTATAAAAATGTGGTGCTCCCTCAACATAAAATGCTTTTTACTCATTTCCAGTTTGAAACTGAATTTCTTCAGATTTTGTCAATTATGTAGCCATTTTCTGGGCTATAAGGGATAAAAGAGTAATTGTTTATCCATCTCAAAGATCTGTTGCAAAGATGTACTGAATATCCTCAAAAATTTTCAAGATTTGACTGGATGAGGCCCCAGAATGTATACGATCCAGCTTTGAAGTCAGTTCTGTTTGATGTAGGAAGGAAGCTGGACTAGATGACCTCATTCCAACCTAAATTCCACAATGACTTTTGATACAAATCTTTAGCATTTGCAAGACATTTTCCACAGGGAATCATAAAAAAAAAAAAAGAAATTCCTTTAATTCACAAAAACTACTTATTATCCCATTATCATTCATCTTAATGAATTTTCAAAATGTTTAATTGTTCAAATTACTTTGAAACAATGTCCCTATGTAACACGGCCAATAAATAATTCAGATGAGCTTATGTTTTTGGTTGGCTTTCAAAGCTCTTAATACTTTTATAATTAAGAGTGTGATAAACACAACATCACCGATGCAAACTTGTAAATTTACCTGAAGACTACTTAAAAATGCTTGCACACACACAGCAGTTATATGTTCCCTCTCTCTACTTTTAAGTTCTCTTTCATCCACCAAAAATGTACTGATTTTCACCTCAGAGACTTATTTACTTCTCAGAGTCAACTTTTCATCTCTAACACAGGAGGGACAGAGAAGAAAACATTAATCCAGACTTTTAAAAAATTAGCCTGTCAGAGTGCTAATCCTCTATGTAAACAGTACACTTGGCAAGTTCAAGGAGATATACACTGATGCTTATGAACCATACCTTCATCTTCTCACTATTGTTCAGAAGCACATTCCTTATCTCCTTAGAAACCATGTACAGCTGCCTCTTTTTTCCTTCTTGAGTTCGAGTCAGTAAATTCATCTTGGGAAAGGATGGGTCCAATGCATAAAACTTCCTGTGGCCATAATACTTGTTTTGATTAACTGAGCAATAAAAATCACATACTCAAAATGCATGGTTTAGCCCATTTCCTCCAGCTATCTCTGCAAACACTTAGAACTTTGGCTTCAGAACACAAAGATTAGACTTTCTAAGCTGCATGGCATCAGAAAAGACAAGCTGTTACAGACACTGAGACACACTGGAAAATTTCCAGTGCAAACTCTAGTTGGCTATTTTCATTTAAGTGTTGAGGAGAGGGGGCCCTGGTGCAAAATCAGGCAAAAGCCATTATGCAAGACCAATGAGACCCATCTTTTGTAATGATCTGAACTTGAACTACTAACATCCCTGAACTAATAGAAATCTTACTGCCAAAACAGAAACATATTTTTTCTTACTGGATAGGAAGGAACAATGGATCATCTTCAGGGAGAAACACAAAAGGGTCTTCTTTAAAACCGAACAACTTCATTTTTTTAGATGGTGGTGGTCTAAAAAGGAAATAACATTGCACTGTCAATTTCACTAGAAGTACTTGCTTTAAAATCAGTATATTCAGTTCATTTAGTCAACACTTGGTGTATTGTAACAACAGTATGTCAAAGAGAATACTGGCATTTTCTTGTGCTTCACTAACACTACACACAATTTAACTTGTTACAGTAAGAAAGTGAAGCACTGCTTTGAAACAGAGCTCACAAAAACAAGTACAGTAATTTCACGACCATAAGGTGCACCCCCCGGGAGTCAGCAAATTTCGCAACTTTAGATCATATAAGGCGCACCGGACTATAAGGAGCACTTTTTTTTGGTGCAGCGAAGATCTACGCCGTGCGCAACGAAGTAACGAATTAGTAACTCACGGAGTTTACTGGCATGTGCTCAAATTGGAAACATTTTAACAGATTGGTGTAGCCTTTAAATGCAGACCCAAGCGCCCTCCCCGTGTGCAGGCCCTGGCACACCTGCCCGACTCCGGCACCAGCTGGCGAGGCAGGGCTTGGGGCTGCTGCACCTTGCATTTTCTGCGGCAGCCTGCTCCCTCCCTCCCCGCGCTCCCCCAGTGCTCCAGGAGCCGTGTGCTGCTCTAGGAGGTGCGTGCCCCCCCGGGGCTTTTCCCCCATGCCGCCGTGGCCCCGATGCCAGTGGCTTTCCCCCGCTGCCCAGGCTGCGCCGCGGCACTTTCCCCCTGCCGCCCAGGCCACACGGCCGCAGCCCCAATGCTGGTGGGCCTGGGCCGCACCGCCACGGCCCGGCGGCTCCTTGTTCTCCCCGCGCCCAGCGGAGCTTCACTCCCCCCGGCGGTCCTTCGCTCCCCCTGGCGGCCGGCAGCGCCCAGCAGCTCCTCGTTACCCCCGTGCCGGGGCCAGGGCCAGCGGCAGCTCCCTCCCTCCCCGCGCGGCCCTGCCGGCTCCGGCCGCCCACTCCTGCCCCTCCTCGCAACTCAGCGCTCCCACGGAACTGCCCCCCCATTGCGGCTCGCACTTCCAGGGTGGCAAATGTTGCAACTTTGTACATCATATAAGGCACACCAGACTATAAGGCGCACTTCCAGGTTCGGGGGAACATTTTAGTCAAAAGGGTGCGCCTTGTAGTCGTGAAATTACTGTAAACACAGATTTCTAATGGGATGATTGTGAAGACAGATCTTCCAACTTCTGAAAGTACCTTTTTTTTCCTTAACAGAGAAGAAACACACTTAACAAATGCTAATAAGAAAACTGGTTATTTTCCAAACTTGCTGAATGAAACACAGATAAGACAGACATAGAAATACAAGACAACTGAATGAATTCATTAATTTTTCTAAATAGACTTCCAAATTACAAAAGAACTAAAGAATACTCAGCAACTGTAGAGCTGTCACAGGACAAATACTTAGATGTGGTCCTTACCCGCATACTCCTTCCTTTTTACTCTGCTCAGTGTCCAAATTCTGCAACTCTTGCATTTTCTTAGACTCTTCATTTTCAGCAAGTTTTGGTTCTTCAATAATACAGGCAGAACCATTACCTGAATTAGTTGCTGTCACTTCAGTATCTCCTGTTCTTTGTGGCAATTTCTGATGAACCTGTTTCAAATTACAGTATTTTCAAAAAAGCACAATTAGTATCCAACTTGTAACAGAAGGCACCTACGCGCTCTCTTTACAGTGCTTAATTGTTGTCAATTTGTATGCAAGTGCTTAAACAGATCCATTCAGGGAGTTAATCTTATTACTAGATTAAGATACCACTATAAATTGCATTTACCTCTAGTACTGATCTGGACAGTTTCATACCAACTGTCCAAGAAAGTTATTTTTGTATCATCTACAAAATCATGTTCAAGCACTCAGAGAAGACTATTCAGACTATTTTAAAACATGGTCTGGTGTTTTCATCCTAACACTCGAAGTGACACAGGCATCCTGCTGCTGAAAACCTTCTGTAAGAGTGCTACAACATTTAACTTAGAACAGCATAAACTATTTGGAGGGTGCTTGCTTCTGAATAAATGCTTCTTCCCTGTTGTCACATACGTTTTACTCATAAATTGTTCTAATTAAGCAAATCAAATAAACACCTAAAAGGGATTCATACAAGAAGTTATTCTCACAGACACGACAATCCAAGAGATCAAATAAATCACATCAACTTAAAATCCTGTTGACAGGATTTTAAAGACAATTGACAACAAATGGATTAAAGTCAGATGGCTGAAGCTGCTGCTCCAAACAGTTTTACATCTATTCCCCATGCTGCTGATCTGCTAATCTGCTAGTGAATCACTCCTGAGCAACCAGCCACAGAGTAAGATAAACTGACATCAGAATTAGCTTACAACACAGCAGAAAAAAGCCTTTTAGCAGGGGACCACACACAGATGAAGGAAGTGACAGCTTTAGCCATTCAATATAATCTGCTTCTGTAATTCTTTCAAAGCCTTAATTTTAGGGTCAAGATTTATCTTGTTACTTTACTACCATTTCAAAATCCCCTTTTTTTTTTCCTATTTTAAAAGTAGTCATGGTTTTTTCTTAAATACTTCAAGGATTTAGGAATTTATTTTTATTTGACACACTGAACTGTAACTGAAGGACAGATATAGAACAGTTATAGTATGTCTTCCAGTCTGTGCAAACTTTAAAAAAAAATCCTGAAACATTATTAGCAATTAACATTTTAGATAACTTAAAAGAAGTTACCTTAGGCTGACGTTTATTCCATGGCATTGGAGACTTTTTTATTAAGACAGCCACAAAGAAGCCACCTGTGTTCTGATGATGTGGCAATATCCTAAGACTAGAGAGAAAATTAAAAAAAAAATGTTGCAGCACATTCATAAAATACTAGAAGGCCCACACTTACATCTACTTTCAGGATAAGGTAAGTATTCCTAGTAGGATTGTGCAGATTTAATTTATCAAACTAGGAACAGAATCTAAATAGAGCAATCTGGCAAAATTACAGTAATTTCACAATTACAAGCCGCACCTGATTATAAGCCGCACTCTTGTTCGCGGCAAGGACCCGCGTGCAACACAGTAACGAATTACCAACTGAATTGCAAGATCGCGGGGTTTACTGGCTCAGCTCAGGGCCGGATGGGCTCAGCCTGCTCAGGGCTGCCGCTTGGCGGGGCCAGCCACCGCCGGGCTCGCTCGCCCTGGTCCGGCGCTGCCCCGCAGTGGCGGCAGGAGGGAGGCACGGAGCCTCCTGCCTCCCCCCAGTGCTGCCGGCATGGAGCCTGCCTCCACCCGCTGAGCAACAGAGTAACCAATCTGTAACAATCACAAAATCCTGGGTTTTACTGGCAGGTGCTCAACTCGGCACCTTGGCTTGCACTTTTGGGTTGGGAAATTTAAGAACTTTTTTCATATATTGGCCGCTCCTGAGTGTAAACCGCATTTCTGGGTTGGGATCAAAATTTTAGTCAAAATGGTGAGGCTTATAATCATGAAATTACTGTATTTGCATCAATGCAACACGTTCATTCACCGTTCACATGTGAGCTCTAATGACTCATTTCTAAACAATATTTTTAGAATAGCTATGGAAAGCCTTCAAAAGCTAGTAAGTCACATTGCTAGTATGGTAACATTTTATACACTTTTTCAGTAATTTAGACTGTTTATCTCTACTGGATGCAAAGAATGTGACCTTTACATGTGAGTATTTATTCCTTTTATGCAATAATTTCTCCTGATTCACTGGAGTTTAAATATTGTGCACTGCATATGAAACAATATTGTGCACTACATATGAAGCTATCAAAATATACTCAGACCTACAGATTCTTAATCTAGCCTAATTATAATTTGCCCACAGCCATACATGTTACATCAAACCGTCGTAAGATCTACTCTGAAAAAACTTACCAGCGCTCCAGATTCATTGCCTTTAGTTTCTCTTCATCTTTCACTGGAAACATAGTAGGACGTATTTGTGTTTGTCTGTTTGAAGGCACATCTTTCCATTCCTCAAACCACTGTCCATCTTTCAGCATCACCTTCAAAGGGGTAAATATAAATTTAGTGAAGAATATAGGTCATCATTTTACAAGTTTTAATTAAAATGCTTCCAAAACAAGGTTCAGATGCCAAAGAGAGAAGTTATTTCCAGGTATAGAAAATTAAGTTCTTTTAAAGTGTATTGTTTCTTTGTGCATTGTATGTGTGCACTTCAGAGCTGCAGATTCTTGTCAGCTGCAGCTCTTTGCTCTACTTCATATGCTTAAAAAAAAAAAAAGCACACAGTCAAAGTGCAGACTGGTGCTGAATCAACTACAAAGATCTCTGTTAACCTGCTAAAACGTGAACCACCAAAATCCAGTGGAAGGACAGTGGTGGAATATGTGAGATCGGTGAGCCATGAGATTTAATATACACTACTCCTTTTTCCCCATGAGACTGGCAGTGAAACATTGTGTTATAGGCAGCTTCCAAGCAGCATACAAAGGAAAAGAGTTACTGTAGTCTAGTAAAGATCAGAACTGAAGAATCCCAATTTCATTATATAAGAAATATGCAAGAGTTCAACACAACAGCTTGGTAGGCAGAAGACTGCGTGACATGGGCATGTACAGGTCACTGACAGATGCTTTTGTGTTACTGAAGAACCATATCCCCATGAATTTTCTAGCACCTGTACCTTTGCTTATAACTCAGAACATATCTACAGATCCACTCTGAGACACTGTGTAGACATAACATCACCTCAGTCTGGCTAAGGGCCAAAGCTTTTGATGGACTCTTATGATACAAGCAGAAGGTTAGAGCCACAACTCTTATAGGAAGGCATTCTGAAAGCTCTTCAAGCAAGGATATCAAAGTGAAAAAAAGCCAGGCAAAATTTGACCTCAGAGCTCTACAAGCCTGGTTTTGTACTGGATGCTAAAGCTCTAAGAAGGGTCCCAACTGGGGATGCACAGGGCGAATGCATAAAATAATCACTGAAATGAAGGCCTTTTTTGTTATTAAGGCAACAAAGTAAAGCAGTTGCAGTGATGGCGACTTCAGGACTGGCAAGTATGATGAAGTGGTTTCAAGCATCTCACTGTGATTGTCTTGAAAGTTTAATCAAGTGCTCTAGTGGAAACTGAAATGTAACATTTATCTAGACTACTAAGAACTTTGGAACGCAGATTTCGGCATCATGAAGTCTGGCACTTCTCAACCACTGAACAGATCACACCTTGTGCCTTTCCACATTTTCTGAAATAGAAATTACTGTACTTACAGAATTAGTATTTCAAGTCAAAATATGCTACATTTCATAGTGCTAGATGGAGACAAGACAGACTGTACTTCTGAACTGCTCTTCTTTGGAAGTCACGACTCAAGCTTGAGAAAAAACCAACAACAGGAGTGATAAATAACCAAAGTCTATTAAAAAAAAATCTCTAACTACTTTGGTTTTACAAGAAAAACTGCCTAGCAGTCCTGTGCTGTTCAGTTTTGATTTACCAGCCTAATTCATAAGTTGGTGTGACTGGTAGAATGACAAATCATCAAAAAACACGCTGAATTTTTCTCTACTGCACATTTTACTGACCACCTGTTAGAGCAGAAGGAAAAGTGCTGCAGGAACAGATGACCAAACCTGGAGTTAAAAAGGTGTCTTCCTTCAAGCCCAAAATAATTCACTGGAGTTCACTCATTGTCTGGCTTAAGGAGGAAGTACTGAATGCTATTTCCAAGCACCCAAATGTCCCTTGAACAAAACCTTATTTCTGTTTTTGCTGTTTCCAGAGATTTACGGTCAACTGTTGTTCAGGAACACCTAATGTAATCAGCCACAGAGATCCCAGAAAACAAGTGCTGCAACAGGGAACAAAAGACTACACCAAGTAAAAACAGCACCAAATTAAGCAAATACATCCACAGTGATATGCTAGCCAGTGAGGCATGAAAATATACAGTAGCAGCAAATCAGGTCTGAAGAAAGTCTAGCAAACTTTCAACACATTTTATCAGACTAGTTTTTAAAACCTGTTAGGGAGATTTATATTTCGACTGCAAACAGAGAAATAGATGCTACAGGGAATAGAATATGCCCCTAGTGATCATTATATAAATATATATATGTAGTGGCTTTATGGAGTACCAAAAAAAGGTAAAATTATGATCACAGAGCCACAGTTATGCATTTTACATTTATTCTTCGGGTACAAGCATACAGTGTAAACTTTAGGAACTGTAAGAAGGAAGAAATCAGCTACTTTCTAAGCTGGATTTCCAGTGGCAGAACATAAACAAATCTTTATTCCCTGCATCTTGTTCATTTAGCAGAAACCTGTCAGCCATTACAAGAGACTAGTGAGATGGTAAGACAGAAAACCCAATGGCACTGCAAAGGCACACAATCATTAAAATTTAATCAGTTTCTCTCCCCACTTTACCAGGATGGCCTTCTGCTTTTCCTGACTATGCTCTTGACAAGAAGCTGAAGCAGCTTTGGGTTTTTCTGCCCCTCTCAATTAGTTTGTTTCCAGAACTGAAATATTTAAGGCCTGGAACAACATACAGGATTCTATTAATATTCTAGGATTAGTCACATCACTGCAGGCTTTATAGCTTATTTGCAGAAACAGTTTCACAGCTTTTACCTCCAAATGAAGTAAAATGGATCAGCTGAAGAACTGCAGAATCTAACATTCACAGACCCTTAAGACAGAGATAGATGGCTAACATTAAAAGTGGCTGGAATTATGTTGCCATCTAGAGGCCATATATGCACACCAGAATACGGAATTGTAGCAAGAAAGTACAGAAGACAGAGGAAAGAAACTACAGGCAAGGGGAGAGAAGATGAGGAGAAAAGAACCTACCCTCATAAACACTTTCAGCTTAGTTCTCTCCCCTAAACATCAAATCACTGCCATGAATGTAGCTCAACCTAACGTTGTGAAATGTGACACTTGAGAATTTTCCTAATTTAACACTCTACCACAGACCAAGAACTTCACAAAAACATCTGGTTAAGTACCTTCCATTTTGTAATTCCCGGCATCCTCTTCAAACCTGGTAACTCAGAAGAGACATCAGCAAGTTCTAAGGCACCTGAAATCCCAAGAATATCAAGTTTTGAAAACAGAATTTAAGAGTTATGCTGCCAATTAACTTTTATAAAAATAGTTTTCCTTAAAGCTTTAAGCCATTTTAGGATTAGTATTTTATAAAAATTTCAAGAAATAAAAGTTATTAAAGTTATTAAAGCTATACAACTTCTACCACTTACATTAACAAAGAACGTGAGAAGAGCTGTTAATAATTAGATAAGATGCAGCCCATAAATTACCCAAAACAAAATAGATATTTTTGTAGTAGCTGCAGAGTAATAGTCTATAATCTGTACCATTAAACTTCAGCGTTCTAAGCAACAGAATCATTGAAGTTCTTATTCTTATTTACTCAGTATTTGGATTCACTACTGATTAAGAATTTTTCAGGTAATAACTTTTGGTATAACTAAGCCTTCTGAAATGCCTATTATATTCTAATTTCAAGGACTTACAATCTCAATATATTCCAGTGAGAGAGGAAATAGAATTTGTTATTTTTAAAACAGAAAGGAAAATTCCAAACTGCTTAACACTAACATGACAAAAGACTATGTGCCTAAAATATGTCAAATAACTACAAGAAACATCAACAGGGTCTAGCTTAATCTACTGAATAAAAGCTTCAAGCTGCCCAAAATCCACAACTAATGAAATAAAAATTTATTGTTTAAATAGGTGACCTCCCTAGAAAATAATAACTTTTAACACTGCTTTTATCTGATTCTGAATACATCAGTTATTTAACAGTCAGGTTGGCTTTTCCTCATGCTGTACACAATTTATCAACCTGTTCTACATGCCTACATACCATTTACTCTTACAGTGACAGCTTAAGCAAGTCTTTTAAATAAATGAAAAGGAGATACATAAATTCATAGAAAAATTAAAAAATGACATCTCAAATGTGATTACACTTGATGTTTTGCATCCATTCTTTCAATACTCCTGCCTTCCTACAGGTGACTTCAGCTGATATCTCAAGAATACATCAGACAGATCAGGCACTAAAGAATCTGTCAGAAGTGCTACAATTTCCAACAGTTGCTACATGGTATAAAAAGGCTCTCTCCCTACTCCTTCATCCCAAAGGGGAAAGCAATCTCTGATCTGCTTCACAAACAGCAAGGTAAGACTGTGCTAGAAACTACCAACAAACCTTCTCAACTGACTGAACTAATTCTTAAAGTACAATGTTCCATGCAGACTACTGCACTACCTCTTTACTAGTACCTTCTTAAGCTACACCTGTGTTCAAGTTCCAAGAATAACATTCACTTGCTGGGGCACATCACAGTCTCCAATTATGCCTCAAAATGCCTCCATGGGGCAGAGACTAGATCCAAACTTCCTTCCAGTCCTTCTTTCAAAGTACTCAATTTCCCCCAGGTGCTGCAATTGCTGGCCTGCACGTACTACTGCTTTTGTGTTCCTATCCCAATCAGTTCTTAATGCCTTCCAATCTTCTCACTGTTAAAATTAATGCCGTCTTACTATGGCCCTCACTAAGACAGCATACTGTATTTTACTGGAAACGTGTTTATGATTACCAAAGAAACCACTTCTAAATAAAAATGTCCTTTCAGAACCACAGAACAAGCTGAGTTGGAAGGGACCCACCAAGATCATCAGGTCCAACTCTGGCCCTGTGCAGGACAACTCAAGAGCCACACCACCTGCCAGAGAACATTGTCCAAATGCTTCTTGAATTCTATCAGGTTGATGCTCTGACCACTTCCCTGGGGAGCCTGTTCCAGTGCCCAACCACCCTCTGGGTAAAGAACCTTTGCCTGATATCCAACCTAAACCTCCCCTGACACAACTTCATGGGTCCTGTCACTGGTCACCGGCCCTTCCTCTTCCCTTCATGAGGAAGTTTCAGATTGCAATGAGGTCTCCCTTCAGTCTCTTCCAGAACAAGTTACCTCAGCCACTTGTCATCAGGCTTTTCCTGTAGACTCTTTATCATCTTTGTTGCCCTCTTTTGCATGCTCTCTAATAGTTTAATGACTTTCTTATATTGCAGTGATCGAAACTGCACACAGGATGTGAGATGAAGCTGCCCCAGTGCACAGAAGAGTGGGAGTAAGAATTACATAGTCAATTCCTAATTAACCTGCAAGCACTTTAGCTAAAGTGCTGTTTCTAAGAAAATGAAATTTCATGCACAATTTGGGGCCAGAATAGTTACTGGCACAAAGTAAACATTACACAAAACAAGCTACCAAATTCCAGAGTAAGTGCAGCTCCAGGAGCAATAAAACTGCTTCTGCTCTGTAAAAGGCTCAACTTTAAAAAGTCTGTGGAACTTTCCATGCCAAATCCAATCTGATGTTTCCAAACTTCAGGTTATTGATTCAGAAAAAACAGTATACACTAGCTAGCAAATGGGCTACTGAACCCTACTATCACAAAGTGATGCAGTGCAGCTTCCCAGCTTATCTCAATTCTTCTACCTCTTGTAACCTCAGCCTTCACATGCAAGTCAAAAATGCAAAAAACACCTTGAGTTTAAACACATTAAAATTACAAGCACATCAAAATGTGGGGCAAAGGATGCTAAAGGTATCAGTGACTCCCACCTACTGGTGTACAATTACTTTGCTCTAACTGCTTAACTACACTCCAGGCTTTTTACTCCTCTACTGCACAGCAGCAGGGTTCCACACTGAGTTTTCCAAAGGAATTACAGATGTCAGACTTGGACTCCAATCAGTGAAAGCAGTTAGTGGGAGCCAGATAAGAGACAGAATGCCACTGATGTGTACAAGTGTCTTCTGTATCATTAACATGACTCTTCAGGTTTTGTATTTGCAGCTGATTCACGCCCATTTAAGAAGACTGCTCATAGCAGTATCAATGAAATCCTACTAGTGCTAAAAAATTTCCATAGTTTTGCAAGCCAGCAGCATATTACCCACATTAAGCTTATCAGTAGTGCCATCACACACACATCCTTTTTTGGGCTGAGGGAAAAAAAAAAAGAAAATGAAATAAAAAAAGAGTTCCCCACTCTGTTCAAGCTCACATTCTTACCTTGACTCTTTTCCAGCAGAGATGCGATCACAGCTTCATTTTCGATGGGATTCAAGGAGCATGTGGAATACACCATTCTCCCACCTTCTGCCAGCTGTTCAACACCACGGGTTGCAATTCTCAACTGCAATCTAACAGAACACTCTTGGTCTAGCCAGCTATCATTCAGGAACCCAATAAAAGCTTTACTGCAGACACACAACTCTCCATGGACTAAGCCAGCACTTGGGGAGTTCTACAGCTGTCAGCAGTACACAAACTGCAGTCAGTGTTAAACTAAATCACCTTAGTGCAGTCTGTACTGCAGGGACACTCACAATGACACCTTTTAAATTAAAACAGAAATTAGGTCAAACATTAACACTAACACAGCATAACTTTGAATATAACATTCTCTATTTTGTTCTGTCTAGTGCCCCATCAATTTTACTATCAAGTACTCAACACTAGAAAAATAACACCCAAAAACATGACTCTTCCCAGAAATCCAGTTAAAATGAAAAGTAATCTGACTATTACAAATATGATGGACAACATAGCTTAACTAGTAGTGGCCTTCTGAGAAAGGTATCACTGAGCTGGACCATGAGTTTAGACCCTACCTGAATACTTCCAACTAAAACAAAACCAGCAAAAATGAATGAATTGCCTAGAAGTCATAGGTCAGCTGAGTCACATTAACCAATGTACCCCCAGCTTGTTAAAAATACAACGTAAAATGTTCTGAGTTTTTTATATCTGTTTCAATCACTACATTTTACCATGTGCCTGCACTAGGTTAAGTACTCATGCACCATCAGTTTAAATAAATCCATCTCAGGTAACTGAAACCATTTGCGTATGATCTCTAGAATCCAGAAGATTTTAAAATATCACTATTAAATTTTACAACTTACTGTATTTTCCAACCTGCCTAAATGCTAAGAACCCCAACCAAGTGATTTGTTACATTTTATTAGCTATCCTGTCTAAATCAATTCAATTAATATTTCCATGGCAGATATTCATAACAATAGAAGCAATTTAGATTCACATGTTTCCCTCCTCACATCTGAAATCCTACACTTCCTCAGTAGCATTAAGCACTTAATTTGAGAGAAAAATTACTCTTCTTAGTCTCTGCTTTGTCATATATTAACATGTGAATGCATGCAGATGTTAAAGATATAGAAAAAGGAGAGAAAAATGAAAGCAGTGCAGAAGTGCAATAACCATTTTTACCCATGGAGCTGCAAACTGTTTTGTGTTGTCCACTTCTTCCACACATCGATGTTTTTCCTCATGGTTCCATCTCCGCTGCAACAGAGGTCGAACAGGTTTGTATTGTTTTTGTGTAAAATTCCATATCCAAGTGATTTACAGCAGCACAAAAATACCAGCCCCTCTCCCTTATAACTAGTTTTCCTGAACTGTTCTCCTTTGTTTCCTCACTGTCTTTATTTCAGTGTTCTGAACATAAGGTCAAAATTTGAAGCCCTTCAACTGATCAAATTTAAGGACCACTTGGAGTGAAAAAATTTAACTTAAAAGGCATTTGTAATTTACTATAAATCCTACTCACTAACCTACTCAAAAGGCACAATTCAGTAGCATTAAAAAATTAGCACTGCATTTAAAGCAGTAAAATCCATGTATTTAAGTTTACATGCAAGGTACCTGCAGGGGACATCACATAAAATCCTGTCATAGAAGAGGATCTCTTTTCTTCCATCAACATCTATTTGCAGGTTAGGAATGCTGGAGGCATCATGATTTACCACCATGATGCACGGACTGTTTAATCTCTTAGCCTGATGAACCAGCAAATAGCAGCGCTTGTTGTCAACATCATTGGCAATTACAAAACCATCTGGGAACATAAAACAGTGGGAAAATGCTTTACTATTCAACAGATAAATCATCTTACATACTTTACTCCCTTATCTTCAGAAGTTCTATAAATCTTTCAGTAAAAATTTTTACTTAAAAGACTGCTCATGAATAGGGGAGCCTTTACTGAGCATAAAATAACCTAAAGTATGTTGAAGGGTAATTGATGTGTCGTAATCTCAAGAGTTTTAACTACCATCCTGTGGCAGTAAGACACAGCCAAGGGCCCTTCAACTTATCAAAGGAAAACCTCTAAAACAGAACCCCCCCCGCCACTGTCACCAAAGAGGCAATCTCTACATCAGCAAATTTTCAGTGCAATGCAGAAAGAATCCACACTCTCTACAACTCTGCAGTGGTCAATGGGCAGTAATTTCTGCCAGCATCTAACAAAAAAGATTCTGAAGCTTACAAAAAGATAAATATCACAATTGCTTCAAGTCTAAAGCAGCTTAAAACAGTGACTGCAGGATACCACAATTGCACAGAGGCTCATGGGCCACCATCTACTAAGTAAATCTGATTTATAGAAATTAAGATCTAATCACATGTACTGTGATCTGCACTGTAATGATATATATAATTTGTGTCTGTTTTTCAAGCAAAGGAAGCGCATGCAGTTTCAAACCAAAGGTGGGTACTTTCAATCTCATAAAAACCCCTTAGGGAATTCAATATGTAGTTAAATGCAGCTAATCTACTACAAGAAAAAGGAGAAATTCCAAGTCACAACTTTTTAGTTTTCCAGACTTACTGGGAAAAGGAACATTCATGTCTGCATGCAACATTTCAATGAGCTGTGCAGTCTTAGATCCAGGAGCAGCACACATATCTAGAATCTACAAACATAAGAAAGCTTTTAAAAGTCCTGCCTTGTACTTTTTCTGTACTTGAGAAATTTACTATGTTCTTGTTTAAATTAAGCATTTTGGAATATGCAGAATTCTGATTGTTCTGAACACCAATTTGAATAAAAATGAAGTATAATCCTGTTCATTGCATGCTTTACCTTTGAAGGTTGAAAATATAAAAAGAACTTTAGTTTGTAGGGAACAAAAACTTCAGCTGAAATAAAATTTGAAAGAGGACCTGAATACATATTTGGGGATATGATCCTTTTATCAATTCACAAACAACTCCAACTGCAGTTATCTGCCACTTTACATATATACATACACATATTAAAGACAAAGTTACGTTGAAGAGCAAGTAGTACTTTTCTTTAAGCTATTAGCAAAACAATCAGAGACAGTAGTTTCATACAGATCTTATAAAAACTGTTTTCCCTCCTCACACATTTACATTTCAATGCACAAAATCAGGGCAGTATGTCTCCTGCTTCTTCATCTTGGAAGAAGCACCTGGGAAGTGTTTGAACTGCCCTGAGGCAGCTGAACCTGACAGCAGAGACACCAACACCTAAATTCTAGTGTATTTTTCTCTCCTAATTAATCACTTACTCAGCTTGTGATTAGTCATTAGCAGAGTCATTTTCACAGCAAACCTGACATCTCGCACTGTTCTCTTAAGCAAGGAAGCTTAGAGTCTTTCCTCTTCCCTAGTTACAGATTTTTAGAAACATATGCCTATCTCCCGCACCTTTGGCTCCAGTAAAAATCAGCTGAGATCGTGCAACAGGATCAAGGATGGGAACGATCTGCTCAGATCCTCATGCAAGCCCCTGGCACTAACAAGACTAAACCAGAAGACAGCCCCCAGAGAAACACAAAAAGAGCTCCAGAGAATATGTGATAAATTCTGTCATGCAGCAGCGCTAACACATCATAAAATGCATCCTGCAAGACAACATCACAACTGCTGTTTAAATTAAGATATGTGATGCTACGTTTTCTACTTTTGCAGATAATACAAAAGTTAATGAAAAGGCTAAACACACTTCAAAACTGTCCAGCAAACTGACGGTGAGGAAAAACTAAATGGGAAAAATAGATTTTAAATGCACACAGCTACAGTGAGGTTTGACAGTCATTAATTTTATCCTTGTGGAAGATGGAATCAGCATGTTAGATGTAACATACAGAACATGCTGGTTAAAAAAAAGTAACTTGAAATTCTGGTCCTAACAAGCAGCTCCAAAGACACTAAGGACCATAAAAGGTACTAAGTGACAGGTTAGAGCATCATTACATCATTAAACATCTGCTGTTTTGGCACAAGAGAGGATAAAGAACCTATTCTTAGTCTGGCTTATGAAATCTTACACACATTTCTGTAAAATGCAATAGTCACCCAAATTAAGCATTCAATGTAAAGCCTATATACTGCTAGCTTAGCATATACAATGCAAGGTATGTGCAAAAACATGCCCACAATTTGTGCTTTATATTTTATATTATGATGAATGTGTTCACCATCTGTTCAATTCCAGACAAAAGGCAAAATACACCTGTGACACATCAGGACTGAGACTTTGAATTTACTATTCACTTTAAAAAGATGAGAAGACCCTTCCTCACATAAAACAGCCATAGCTGTCACACACTGGGTTGGGGTGAAAGTAGGAGATAAAAAGGTGAAAAGTTATGTATGCTAAATAATGTTAATATAAAAGCATGTGTACAATCTACTCTTTAGAATATGATGTAAGTTCAATAAACATAGCATTTTAAGATACAGCATAAAAATTTAAGTCAGAACTATACAATGTGGCTGTTTAAGATAGCAAGGCATCTAGCTCATAAATTCAACAGATTAAGAGAGTAAAGCCAACTGACAGATTTGGTCTGCAAATAAGCACAGAGTATGAGAACATCACAAAGTTAGAACAGAAAGTTTGCTACCAGATATCCACATTCCTGTGGTGCGCCATAACAAAATACCATGGGTATTCCTTACACACTTCAGTTAAAATTAGGACCTTATAATGTTTAGCCACCACCAACAGCATGTTTCCATTCACCAAAAATATTTCATCTAACAGATTATTTATAGAGTAGAATTTCTCAGCTTCTTCCAAAGGCTTAGAGGAGTGAAATCTGCAAGGTATGGAATATTATCACTTGCATCTTGAAAACTACATCTGTTCACAGTGTGATGAAGAAGAGTTAAAAACAGTCACCTTACTTTAAAAGCAGGTTGCAACAAGAATACATAACTCAGATGGAGCTAAACGCATTTGCACTTTGAAAATAAGACTATGCAACTGCCCAAAATAAAAGTGTTTTTTGCAGGGTATTACATGCAGCTGAAAAAGCAGATCTTCCTCTGATAGTGTGTTTGTGACCTGAACATTAGTTGAGTACTGAGTGCTGCTTGTTGAAAGTACAAAATGTACCAACATGAAATACAACCACGTATCAGCCCTGATACTGCTCTTGTGATTTGTAGGTCAATCAAGCTAATTTCAGAGAATTTAAGTATGCATTATATTTTAGATTTACCTTATGATGAGGGCTAACATCAAGCAGCAGAGGTGGGATCATACTAACAGCCTCCTGACGACTGATATTTCCCTTGAAAGAAAAACAGAAATTAAATTTGCTTTTATTCCACGAAAGAACACATTTCTTTTGCAATAAAACTTTTAAGTTGGTACGTAGTAAAATCAAAAAGCAGTCAAAAACACACTACTATAAACTTAGGATTAAATTTTGTTCAAATTTAACAAAAAAAAATCACAATATTTCACCCAACTGTAATTTTTAATAATTGAGTGCTTACTCCAACTGTATTAATTCTGCTCAAATGTTTCTGCTCAAAAGAGAGGAGAAACTGGCTTGAATCAAGTGACAAACATCTACCACTTAAGTGTTGTTGTGCACATGCAATTTTTACCAGATACAAACATTTGCTTTCTAACAGCAACTGATTATTTCACTCATTTTAACAGCCCCAAACATAAAAAAACCCCACAGTTAGTTTAGGTAAATATTCGTGGCTGCAGTTATGCACTAAAATCCCTGGATGCATCACTGCCAACCACAACACAAAATCCAAATTCTTCTGAGCTACTCAACGTCTGAGTGTAAAGGTAGAGTCTCCATCTTTCACAATGTATTTCAATAAAACATTGCACAGGATATGCCAGAAAAAAAATCAAAACTTACACATTCTGTCTCGCTAACCAGAAACTGATGAAACTTTTCCAGTAGTGGGGACTTGCGCAAGATTTTTCTACTCAAGTTAGTGTGCCAGGCTAACTCTTCAGGATACCTGGAGGGAAAGAGAAGGGAAAAGAACAGGTACAGAAGAAAAAGAGCGATGTGCCAGGCTGGTTGCCGGTAACACGCAGAACGCCTTATCTCACCTCCAGATCACTCACCAGCTCAGCGACTGCGGCATCTCCACTTTTTGGCCATCCACCTCCAGGTCCTGCAGCTCTCGGAAGTACTTCTCCTTCAAGCAGTGGAGAATCTCTTTGGCGTGGCTGCATACGAGAGACACCCGGAGGGACAGGGATAGAGAATCACAGGATGGCTCGGGTTGGAGGGAGCCTCAGGGACGGCGCAGTTCCGCCCCCCGTGCCAGGGGCTCTGGCAGCCGCGGTGCGGGCGCGGCCCCGCGGAGCCCCCGGCCCGTACCTGCGGTAGCCGGTGATGCGCAGCGTGGCGGGCAGCGGCTCCCGCAGCGCCGCCATGAACGCGTCCCACTCTCCGGCGGGCACGATGCCCAGCTCCCGGTAGTACCGCTCGAACAGCTCGTTCTCCTTCACGATCTCGGGGTAGCCGCCGGCCCAGCCCTGGAGAGAAGCGTCAGGCCGGCGGCCCCAGCGCTCCCCGCCCCGCTTCACCTCCCCTGGCCCAGTTCTCACCGCCTGGTCCCCGCCGCCGCCCCGCTCCTGCCTGTCCTGCCGCCGCTGCTGCTGCAGCTGCTGCCGGCGGTCCCGCGCCCGGCGGCCCATGGCAGCCAGGCGGCGGCCGAGCCGCGCCACCAGCCCCGCCGTGAGGAACAGCGGCCGCTCCCGATCCCGATCCCGCTCGGCCGGAGCGACCGCGCGGCTGCCGCGTGCTCCCGGCGCGCACGCGCAGACCCGCCCTCCCCCCGCGCCGCTTCCCGGCGGAACTTCCCGAGCGCCCGGCCCGGCCCCGCCCACAACGGGCGGGCAGGGGCGGGGCAGGGGCGGGGCGCTGGCGGGCACGCCCCCGGCGGCCGCGGCGGTGCCAGATGAACCGAGGCGGCGGAGCGCGATGGGGTTCACCGGTGATGGTGGCGTGTGCGCGCTGTTGCGCCGGGCTGAGGGCCCCGAGGAGCGGCGGCTGCTGGAGCTCTTCTCGTACGGGCTGATGGCGGTGGGCGCCGCCTCCGCCCTGCTGCTCTGCTTCATCCCCATGCCCTACGGCCGGTACTCCACGCGGCGCTTCGGCTGGCTGCTGCCCGCCCGCCCCGCCTGGGCGCTGCAGGAGCTGCCCTCCCTCCTCGTCCCGCTCGGGCTCGCCGCCTGTGGCGGNGGGTGGTGGCGGCCGCCCGGCCCAACCGCGTCCTGCTGGGCTGCTTCGTCCTGCACTACGCGCACAGGTGCGGGCGCGGGCGGGCGGCGCTGCCCGCGGGCACCGGCGGGGCTGGGGCGGACGGCGGGCGCTCTCTGCCGTGCTGCGGGCAGGAGAAGGGATCGGTCTGCACAGAGATACCCGGGTGCTGCTCGCCGACCGAGGGGGTCGAGGTTCTGTTAGTTAGCGTTTGTTACTTAGCGCGATAGTCCTGTGCTTCGCTGCATTGGGCTGTGTCCTGTGTAGTTACGGTAGCTGGCTGTGGCGCTGCGGCGCTGGCTGCCCTGTGCGCGCCGTGCTGCGCGCCGTGATGCTCCAGCGTGCGAACGGAGCGGAGCCCGGTGCCGCTGCTGTGCCTCGTGGTGCCTCCCGCTTCAGCCGTGTGTTCACCAGGCTGTTTTAAGGTCATAGTGTTACAAGGGAAGTTCTGCACCGTGTACTGATGCGATCTTGATGTTGTGAAACAATAGCTATTTTCCAATTACGTTGTTCGAGATTGACTTTCAACGTAGCGTTCATTTCAGGATTTTGACTGGATGAGCCTTGTGTGTTTCCTCCTGCTCAGTATATTCAGTGATTCATTAAAATACTGCCTAAGCTGAGGCTGAGTGCTCTATGTTGCCAGGTAGTCAACAGTATTCAGGCATTTTGTAAAAATACTTGGAGAAAGCTGCTTAGCTGAAGCCCAGGAGCAATCTTCAAGTTACAGGCAGTAGTTACTGGTCATACTCCACAAGTAAATTTTCCACCAGGATAGGAGGTATAGATTTGTCAGGTTTATTTTAAGCCACTTGTGTGGCTGATATGTTATTTTCTGGTGCATATTGAGAAAAGCACTTGCTTTTGACCAAGTGTATTCTGCAGCCTTGTGGTGGGGAGGTGTATGACACATAGCTGGCCTGGACGCTGCCTTTGAAAACCTGGAACTGCGTCTTTGCTCCCCCTTTTTCTTTTCTTAAGTGTAAAGGTATTAGCTTTTACATCCTTGATGTCTGGGAATAGCGAGGAATGCGAGGCAATGGTTTGTACAAAAAGCTGAGCTATGCTGCAATGTTTTTTTCTAGTTGCTTGTTGCTATTGCCAAACATGAAGGACTCTTCTGTGGGTGAACATAGACTGGAAGAGACTTCTGTTATCTAATTCTGTTTGTTGTAGCATGACCTGTTTTAAATAGCTCTGTAATGAATTTATTGCTCTTTCTTGAAAGGTGTTAGGATTGTTGAAAATAACCTTTGGAAAGGTTCTTTTGAAGCAGTCATCCTTGGGTAGATGGAAAACACGTGAAGAATGCTCAGGCATCAGTGATCCTGCTTCTGTATCATTATAGATCATAATTAAATCAATAGACAATTGGGAGTTGGCTAGTTCCACGAGAAAGAGCACAAGAATATTCACCTGCTCTTCTTGTTTGGAGCTAGTTTGTTTACTTGCATAATCCCCCAGGAAAAGCAATCAAGATTCCTTTCCCAAATGGGATGGCAATTGTGGGTTTGTCATGTCCTTAGAGGTGTCATAAAGTAAACCAAAATTGTTGAGGTGAAGCAATTATTGTTTTGGCTTGCAGGGTAAGGAGGAAAGTGAGGTCAATAAAGTTAATGTCAAGGGGGATTGACTTTCCCCCTGGAAGTGCTGAGGGAATCTGGTGGAGGGATCTTGAGTCCTAGCTCATCTCAGAAGGCTATTAAAACTGAGGATTTAAGAAATGGACTATGCTAAATATCAGTTGTCTTTATTCCTCTCGCCAAAGTAATTGCTTTAGATACAAAGTTCAAAATTTATATCATATGGAAGAGAGGATTGATCTTGTAATTCCAATTAGCAAAAAAAAAAAAAAAAAAAAGTTTTAGATGTTAAAACTAGTGCCACTTTCCTTTCAAACAGGCACCAAGGGCTAGTGCTGAGAATTTTAGAAGTACGGTAGTGTGGACAGTGTTAGGACTTCAAAGCTATATATTTTCGTGGTTAATACAATGAATTTTATTTTCTTTGTTTGCTATAGGGCACTCATCTTTCCTCTTCTGATCCGTGCAGGAAAACCAACACCATTTTTCACTTTTGTGTTAGCGCTTCTGTTCTGTGTTTTCAATGGATACTTGCAGGGCCGGAGCTTGACTGCCTATGCAGCTTACCCTCCAGGCTGGCTGGGTGATTCATGCTTCATTATAGGTGAGTTAAATCATCTTATGAGAACATCAGGTATAATTTTCCTCTGTCTTCAGAGCTCCTAATTTTTTATTGTGATTTTATAATGTCTTCAATGCCATTTATAGGTCTTCTCATAATTTTCTCATTGGTGTAGCTGGAGGCCTTTTAACATTTTTTTACTTTAGATCTGTGAACTGACACTGCTTTCTGCAGTGCTAGATGATCTGATTGTCGCCTTTACTCTTTAACAGCTGAGTAAATCCAGGTAATGTATTTTTTTCACTTAGAAACTTGAAGCCCTACATGGAAATAGCACATGCAGTTTTAGAAGAAGCAAAGATTTTCTGTGTAACATGTAGGTTAAACTAAAATAAACAGATCCATGGAGTAAAAAATCTAGCAAGGATAGCTGCTAACTACCAACATACCATGGCAAATACCCCAAGTCCTTGGTGTTTGGATATCTACGCTGGATGCACACACAGGCACCAATCCAGCTGCCCTTGTAATTGGGGGGTAGCTTTGTCAAATGACAAAACTGGCCCCACAAGGAAGGGGTGGAGGGGTTGATCATTCACTCCCAATTGGGAAGTGAGACTTCATTTATACTTGAAGCCATGGATATGATTAGAAGACTAAGGTATTTAGCGAGAAAAGTATTTTATTTGCTCTACTCTTTTGTTTCCTAGGCATCTACTTTTGCCTATTGTCAAAATGATAGAATAATTTCCTAAAGAAATCTTTACAGAAAGGTCATTTCCATCTGAAGATAAACCAGAATATTTTGCCTCATCAAAGGCAGAGTACTGGACTGTGTAGATTCTTGAGCTGAGTCAGTACCCTTCTTTTTTGTTATTCTGTAGCCACAGCAAGCTAGTGTTTCCCCTGTATTTCTCAAGCCTTTAACAACCAAAAAAAAAACACCCCCTTTTTTTTTTTTTTTTTTGGTCTTTATTTGTTATTGTGGATGATAATAGAGAACAACTGTGCTAAATGCTGTCATGAGTATAAGATTGAAGCAATTTCAATCTAAATAGATTCTCTTGCCAAGATTAGGAGGCAGTTCTGTTTGTGCACTAAAAACAGAGAAATTGAGGTACAAGGGAATGACTTCAGAGAGCACTAGAATATATTTGAAATTTTCTTGATCATTTCAAATTTCCACTCTTCTTAAATCAGAATCCAGCAAAAAAAAATATTAAAAGATATATTGATCAAAACTGTTGAAGACTGAAGCTAGGCAGGCTTTGTTTTCAGTACCTTAGTTGAAAGATGTCTCAATACAGTGCTGTGAATGAATCATGATTAAGGAGCCACAAATCAGTTCCTCCTTATTTAAGTGTCTTTAAAAAAATCAAGTTAATAAGACTTGTTGCTCAAGTTTCCTTGGGTTCTTTTGGGTGCTTTTTTTTTTTTTTTTTTTAAGTTTCAAGGATTTCTGAAGCATGCAAATGTATAAATGGCAATAGTTAGGTTCATCTGCCTTCAGTTATGAATACTTCTGTGTATGAATTACTTTGATTTGTATTTGTGGTTTTGTTTGCTTTTTTCCCCAAAAAATACATTTGCAATATATGCTTATATATATTTCTAGTACCACTAAACATAAGAGAAGTGTTGCTCTGGTGGCTATTGTTAGTCAATGTAGTCCTTTAAAAAGTAATCCTGAAAACTAAGAAGTTGAAGATTCCTGGTATATGTATCAACCACTTTAACAGTGTGACAATTTCTGATTTTTTGAGACTGTAATTCCAACAAATCTTGAGATAAAATTTGGCGTGCCCATTAAACACCTAAACTGAAGGCTTTTTATTTTCTTTAAATTTCTGTAATTAGAACACTTTTTGGATTTTTTTTGCTTTGTAGTGCATATCAACATGATCTTAGCAATTTATAATTGCTGTTTGGTATTCATCCCAACTGGGCACCTCCAAATAACTGAAGTTTATGCTTATGGCTTTGGCCAAAGTAAATACCAAAATGAAGTATTGTACACTGAGTACTCTCTGAACAACTGGACTATTATGTTGTAGTACTTCAGATATATCTGACAGTGTCTTTAAGCTTCTGTTTAGAATAACTAAAAAAAAATTACTAGGATATTAGAAAATAATGATAGCATATTTCCTGGTAGTTAATATGGTATTTCTTAAGCTGCATGAAGTCACATGTGGAAGACAAATAAGAGTGTCTACAAGTAGCAGGCAACCAAGGTTCAATGTTTGGAAGCTGAAATGAGATAAACTTCAAGTGATAATAGAAATTTGGGGAAGTCAGGCTGATTAATTATCATGGTGAAAAGTTTCAAAGAACTGATGTGTTCTCTGACTGTGGAATCTTATGTAATTTCACGGTTATAAACTGCACCTGATTATAAGCTGCATGTTACAATACAGAGTGTGATAAAAGGTATCTATTCTATCACCATCTGTTGAGAGTGGGGGTAGTGATCCTTACCTCTGTGGGAGATATTCTGCTAATGGGCCATCCATTGAAACCAGGTGGGGCATTGTTCTTTATCTTTTCACAATGTACCCCTTCCTGCAGAGAGTCAT
Source organism: Turdus rufiventris (assembly GCA_013186435.1). Classification (NCBI taxonomy): domain Eukaryota; kingdom Metazoa; phylum Chordata; class Aves; order Passeriformes; family Turdidae; genus Turdus; species Turdus rufiventris. Next base: position 9,771,266 of record PYHW01010717.1, read on the forward strand.
TTTCTGCTAATGGCCCACTGTGTGACTGATAAAATTACTTCATCCCATTGGAAGTTGCTCCAGCCAGGGGGAAGAGCCCAACATTTCTTACCAAAATAAAA
>PYHW01010717.1:9771592-9804053 GCA_013186435.1 Turdus rufiventris
AAACAGCAACTTTTCGTTCTTTGTCCATATATAAGCCGCACCTGATTATAAGCCGCACTTTGAGTTCAGACCAAAATTTTAGTCAAAATGGTGTGGCTTATAATTGTGAAATTACTGTACATAGTTTATCTGTCTTGGGGAGCACAGTAAATTATATTTACACCAGCAATTGATTTGGAGCAGGAATATGGTTTTGATGTGATTTCCTCACGTTTACTCTGGACTGTGTGTTAGTTTAGTTCAGAGCAGTGAACCTGTCTGTTTTCAGAGGAAATGGCAATGTTCTGCTTCAAATGCAGGATCATGAGTTTGGAAACCAACAGCAACGTCATAAACTTCCAGCATGAGCCTTACACCTATATACCAATAAAGAGATTGTGAATTTACCAAGACAGCAGTCACCACTTCAGGGTATCACCAGCTGGAAACAGGACATCAACACCTCTGTTCTTTACCCTTGTGTCCTTTCCTAGTCTATCTGTACTTTTAGTTGAAAACTCCTTCCTTCCTTCCTTTGCATGCTTTAGTTTCTTCAAATTCTTTGCAGCATGTCATGTCTTTTCTTACTCCTTTAAGACCCTATTCAACTACTTCTTTTGAATATTGATGGCTAATTCTTTTGTGCATCTAAACACTTTTAGTAGCAGCTCTGCAAAGCAGAACAGCACCTGTAACTCACAAGGTGCAGGTTACAGAACATCGGCACCTCAACTGTTGCATGAAGCTTTTTATCTGGCAATCAGGCAATTAAGCACACGTGTCAGCTCTGCTCTCTTCGCACATCACATCTGAAGAGCATTGCCCATATCTGGATATAATCTTGTAGACAGGGCATGTGAGTTACTAGTATCTCTCCTAATATCAATAGGTCTGGATGCTCCAGATGATTTTTATCTTGTTGGGAAAACTAATCACAGAATCTGAGATGAGGCACTGGTTAACCTCAAAGCACAGTCCTTATCTGTTCCTTATTACCAGGGAATGCTGCCTTCAAGGGAAGATAACATAGGTAACATGCTGCCAAGGGATAAATAATGGATTTCAATCCTAAACTCCTTTTGAGTTATCCCACCCTCATGGCAACATAAAGATGCAGAATGTGACAATAATCTGAATTTCTGTGAGGGCTGTAATAAATGGCTATACCATTTTGCTGAATGGCACAAGTAAAGGGTGTGTTATTTTCCTCACAGTTGCACTCCTTTTATTGCACAGAAATCTGTTGAAGAAATTCTGATGTGCTGTCAGTAAAACAGTAAAAGAAGAATGGAGCCTAAGATGTGTCCCTTTGGGAAGATTAAAAATGGCTGTTTCTTTCAATGCACTAAATATGGTATTTTCAATATTTCCCTTCAGGTTTTTTAGGGTGGTTGATCGGCATGGCCATCAACATTCATTCTGATCATATTCTCAGAAATCTGAGAAAACCAGGGGAAACTGGTTACAAGATACCAAGAGGTAAGTAAAATGGTGCAGAAATTAATACAACAAAAAGAAGTACCTGTCATATAAGAAGAGGTGGAGAGAGCTTGGACTGTTCAGACTGGAGAAGAGAAGGCTCAGGGAGATCTAACCAAAGCTACATGATGGGAGAGAACGAAGAAGAGAGAACCAGACTCTCCTTAGTGGTACCTAGTGACAGGACCAGAGGCAGTGGACACAAAATTCAAGCACATAAAATTATATCTGAAAATATGATTTTTTCTTTTTTTTTTTTTTTTTTTCCTNAGGCAGTGGACACAAAATTCAAGCACATAAAATTATATCTGAAAATATGATTTTTTCTTTTTTTTTTTTTTTTTCCTGAGGGTGGTCAAATACACAGGTGTGGAACAGGTTGCTCAGAGATTGTAGGGAGACTCAAACCAGACTGGGCATAGTCCTAGGCAATCTGTTCTGAAGCAGGGTGATCCAGCTTCAACAGTGGTGGTGGATTATCTCAAGAGATCCCTTTCAAGCTAAAAAGATTCTGGGTGAAATTTACCTTCTATTGGTGTATTTTAGAGGAGATAATAGTTTATTATATGAGAAGCAACTGCAAATAGCATTTTGTTTTCTACTACAGGAAGTGATTTTATAGTTTGAGAAACAATTTTTTAAGCCACGTATTGTAAGGAATCTGTTTCATGATATCACTTGGCTTGTGCAAATCTTCGGGTTTCTTGACCAACACTAGCTATGTTTTTAAAAAGTGGTAAAAATGTAGCCTCATTGCCCAACTTTTCAGAGAATCAGCAGGTGGGTGGAGAAGAAAGACCTAAATTATAAACTGTGTGGGGGCAGGAAGGGAATGAAGAAAGTACTCAGCATGTGACCCATCTCATGTCCCATATATGAAGAGAGAGGTACCTAAAGTAATCGGAGAGGAGCCACACTTTTGGAAAGGGAGACCCAGGGCAAAGAGGTCAGAAATCCAAATGAGTTTGGCATTATAAATTCTGGCCTTCATGGGAAAATGGAACATATGAAAGGCTTTGCTATGGAGCCTATATTGAAGGGTTAAGGTTTATTGACACTTTTGGAAACAGGCACTCTTCCAGGTACATTGCACTCACTGAGAGCAGAAATATAATACTACCTCTGAATTCTGCTGTCTCACTACATTTTTTCTCTTAGTTGTTGCTTTTTCTTGGTTGTTAATTTCTTTTTTAATAAAACTGTAAGAGCTAAGATATATAAGGTAGACTGTTATTTTTCACCAAGAAGGTGAAAATAATTATAATTTTAATAGATGTAAATTGAAGTGCTCACATGAAAAATGAATATGAACATACTGTGCTGTGTTCAGTGTACAAAAAGGTTCAGAAGGAAATATGTTATTTTCTGTAAGATCAGGAGGAGCTGGTCTTTTTGATGTTGCTCATCCAGTTTAAATGCTAGAATTTAACTTTTCTTTTGTCACAAAAGTTGTGCAATTAGAGCAAGGTCAAAACATGTCCTTTATTACATTTGGCAAATACTTGTTTGTTTAATCCCACTGGTAAAGCACATACTGAGATGTTATCAATTTGTAGACCTATTTTGGAATTAGGGTGAAATTCTTAATTTATAAAATTCCCAGCCACTGAGTACCAATTATTTATACACAATTGTCTATACAATGGATTTTACATAGACTACCAAATTTTCACTGAGTTTAAGGGCTGAAACAGCAGATCTCATGAGCAATGGGAATGAAAGTGCAGTAACTTTGTGAGCTACAGTGTAAATTTGGAACTTTACTTCATAATTAATTTCTAAAGTGCTTAGAGAAATGAAAAATTGTAGGCTAACTAACCCTATGAGTATTTTCTGGGACTCAACGGGAGTATGTCTTCCATTTCCACATATTTTAAAAAAGGTTTAGTGTATGCTCAAAGAATGTCATTATTTGCAAAGGCATGCACTTGCTTCTGATGCTAGTGAATCTGCTTTTCTTTATTTAAAGAGGAAAAGTGGAGCCACAAAATGTCTGTCTTAGAATGAGGTCTGAAGTAATCATAGTACAGCTTGAACTGAAAAACTCTGTCTCCACTACCTTTAAAGGTTAAATAGAGACATTGGTGATATAGCTGCTGTTTGGTGTACAGAAAAGATAACATTGAACATCTCGATTAAGGTATTTTGAAGTAACTCTGTCCTATTTTCAGGAGGAATGTTCGAGTATGTCAGTGGAGCCAACTTTTTTGGAGAGATCCTGGAATGGTTTGGGTTTGCCCTTGCTTGCTGCACCATTGAAAGTCTTGCATTTGCCTTGTGTAGTCTCTTCATCCTGGGTTCAAGGGCAAGACAACACCACAAGTAAGTGTTCCTGCCTTGTCATTTCTGTTGTCTCTATGCCATACTGCATTTCCATTTCACAGATTATGCCTCATCCTGTAGGGATGTTGCAGAGCAAGTCTTGTGAAAGACTGCTGCTGGAGGGCAGAATATGATAGAGAATACTCTGAGAAGATTAAGTACTGGAGGATTTCAGCAGAATAGTACAGAGCATAAACACAGTACAAGGTGATCCAAATAATGTTTAGATGAAGACAGTTTGTCCTGGATCTGTAAAGATGATAGACAAGTTTAGCAATATTGTTCTAATTAATCAGACTTGTTTCTGTAATATTAAAATTTTGACAGTCACTCCAGCTGTCTTTAACAGACATACTTTATAGCCATGTCTGTATCATATTGGCTATAATCAATTGTATGGATGTTATGAAAACAGTTCTGGTAGATAATGTTTAATGAAGTCTCTGATCTAAACATTCTGACTGCTCATGTACTGTATTTATAATGTGACTTTCCTATGAACAAGAAGGACCATAGTTTGGAGAGACTTGTTTCCAGAAAGGATTCTCATTAAGGAATATCATGTTTAAAAGAACTTGAAAATGTTGATTTTGTTTTGGTTGTTTTCAGCTTCCTGCTTTGGTCCTCATGTTGAAACTTAGTGGCATAAGAGGAAATTAACATGAATTTAAGGAGGAAACAAGTTGAATAAAAAAAATACTGACCCTCTGTGAGGGCAGCCATGTCTATATCTAGCAGTCCTGAAACCTCCAGAAATAGAGGATTTCCTGCTCCTTGTTTATAAGATGTTCTGGGTCTGTATAACCCTCCCAGTGAACCAGTTTCTTCCACTCTCCAATCTGAGCCTTCCAAACCTGTTGCCTATGACCATCTCTTCCTGTTTTATCAGCTGCTATTAGTGAGCAGAGTTGCAAAGTGTCTTGAGTTGGGAGGAGCATTTGAAGGCTGTCCAGTTGACTGGTGTGGCTGCTCCAGCCAGGGCAAACCACAAGGCTCTGCTCTGTTGCCCAGGGCTCATCCAATTGAGTTCTGAGTGTCTCCTCCTTGCCAGATGAAGCAAGGACAGGTTCTCCTGCCTCTCCTGGTATATTACATTCTTCAGGCTCAAATTCCATGGTTGGTTTCCAACAATCTTAAGCCTTGATGGCACTTTCAGAATATCGAGAAAAGCTAAATGTTGTTAAAGGAAGTTTTTCATGCTAAAGGAAAAAATGCTTGAAAATGGAAGAGAGGTACAGAAAAAAAAACCCAAGCAACTAAAAATAGCAAATCCATGTAAGTGAAGAAACATGTTAGTGTAATTTGTTTATTTAAAAGACTTAGAATAAATGACTGAAATTGATAAGTAGGGTAATAGTTCCATTCCCTGGATGCAGGTTATCATGCATTGCATGTTTTGTTCTGTTTATTCCAGATTTGATCTTGCAGTTAGCTGTTGATATTATGAATATCTGCACCTTCTAGGAGCCCAGGTGAACTTAGTTCTTGTAGTTCAGAGAAGCAGAAGAATAAATATTCAAAAATGGGAGTAAATATGGTTGTTATGGAAGGTGAAAACAAAACTATATCTGATAGTGGTCTTCCTTTTTAACCTTTTTTTATTGTCTGGATATGAAAATAGTGGTGGTCTTCGATGGGTGTTAGCAATAAGGCGAGTGCAATGTTTGTCATGTCTAGTTTGGTTACCCAAACTCTAATTGCAGCCAAAGATGTTTCTATGCAGAATGGAACTCTCATTCCAGTGTGTGAAGTATCCCTTGCCTAGATGGGAAGTCATTATGTGATGACATGTTTTTGATTTCATTTTCTCTCCCTTTAATTCTAGAATGTGAAAATACTCAGGATAAATATGTAAATACTAAATACACATTTTTGAAAGAATGGGTTATTCCTTCCCTGGCATATCTCGCCACATCTGTTGATTTGCTTTCCCATTGCTGGTAGCTGTAACTTAGTTTTGTTATATTTGATGATTAGATATCATTAGGGTGATCACAGTAAACACCATTTTTCTATCCAGAGTTGGTTCTAAAGGCTTTTTTTTTTTCTTTTTTTTTTGGTAGACAAGAATGTGTATGGATTAAATTAAACACATTATACAACTATTTCATTTTCTCAACAGTGTTTTGAAGACTCAATACTCATCAGATTTTCTTTGTTTTTCAGATGGTACCTTGAGAAATTTGAAGACTATCCAAAGGACAGAAAAATTGTCATCCCATTTTTGTACTGAGCTGTGCTTTTAACACTTTGAGATGGATGCTTTTAGTAACAGCCGACATTTTACAGATGCTGGCAGGTTAGCAACACACTCGGACATCACTGTGACAAAGCCTTTCCGTCAGCGCTGCTATTTCTTACTGCTTTTTCCTCTTAATGGTAACCCAGAAATCTGATGGACAGGGTGAATAGGAACAGAAATGCTTTTCCAGCAGTGAAGCACCTTCATAAATGCATTAGGCAATGAGTCTGAATTGGCATCGTGGGAAGGACTGTGCACGACTTCTGATGCTTCTTTTTCTGCCTATGAGGGCTTCTGCTGTTTCCGTTCAATCTAGCCAAGCTGTCCTGAGGATTGTGCTGTGACCTCAGCCATCCTCACTGCAGTCTGGATGGTGTGTTCTGCCTACATACACAAATAAGGTTGATTTTATTTTTTTTCCTTGCCTTGCTAATCCTTTCAATTCCCTCCACCTGCATCTCCAGAAGAGCTGGCGATGTAGACCAAGGAATTATATTAATACAGTTGTTTTTAGATGAGAGTTTTTCCTTCTCTTTGCACCCTTAAAAATATAGGGACACTGTATAGACAATATTTAATGATATTTACATAAAAGTTGTACTGCTAATATTGTCATCTACCTCTTAAGATTTATAGCTATCTCATATGCAATACGTGTGTTCTCACTCAAAACTGGTTTTGGAAGTCTACTTAGGGTACTTAGGCCAATCTAGCATTGTTAACAATTGTGTCATGTTTTCTAACTTAATTTATAAAAAACCCTTGAGATTTAAAAAAAAAATTTCTTACTATGCTGTTTTAAAAAATCAAGTATCTTCCTTCTTCTGTTGCTAATGTTGTAGGTGATTTTATATTCTAAAATTCTGGAGCCTTGTGTCAGTTCTCATACCCCAACCTTTCACTCACAAAGGACTCCAGAATGGTTTCAAGAATATGATGGGATCCCAAGCATACAGATTTTCAAGTTATCTGTGTCTTCTGCATGATTGTAATAATAAAGAATCTTTTAGAATTGCTGACACCAAAAAAAAACCCCTGATATAGCTCAGAGGAAATCTTAAAACAAAACAAAAAGAAAATTAAAAAAAAATCCCACCCCAAAAATCCAACAAAACCCCCATGTGAACAACCAAATACTAATAATTAATTTTTTTAAAAAACCCAAATGAATATTAAAATAACATTCCACAAAACTCTGCTGCTGCTATAATTTGAAAATAAATGGAATTCAAACTTTTGCCAAGTGTCATCTGCTCTGTTTGCACTTTTGTGTTGGGTTATGTTCTTCAAAACAAATTAGTAACACAATTTTGCCAGCTGCTGAGTTTTCCAGTAGGCTATTGCAGCAAGATTTATTTTGATGAAGAGTCATGATGCTTGCTGGAGAGAGGGTGGTGAAGAGTTTGATTTACTCCTCAATGCTAAAATGGAGTTATTGGACAATAAAAGTTCAATAGGATCACATAAATCAGATACTGAAGTTAATTTTAGAATTTGTATTAAGTATCAGGATATTTCTAAATCCTGCTATCTCTGCAGCATTTTTAAAAATTTTTTCCAAATCATCCCCCTGTCAAAATCTCTTTTAATGGAAAAAAATACAGGATTCAAAAACTATCTACCCAAGGTGTTTAAAACACTTCCATAGTTTCTGGTGAATTGATATCTTTATTGTGTTTTTGTGGCCAGATTTTGATGGTGGGGGCTACAGGGCTGGCTTCTGTAAGAAGCTGCTAGAAGCCTCGCCCATATATGCCAGAGCCAATGCCAGCTTGTGCCATGGCCAACCTGCTCCTGACCAAGGCTGAGCGCATCACAAAGGACAATAATAGCCTATTTTAAAAAGAAAAAAAAATGTCCTAGGGCAGAACAACATCGATGTAAAATGGGAGGAGCTGAGCTTCTCCTGCTGGAGCTGTGGCACTACAGCCCATGGAGGATCATGGGGATACACAGAACCACCTGCAGCCTTTGGAGAATCCACAGGCCAGAGCAGGTGCCTGCTTGAGGCTGTGAACCCATGGGAAGCCTGGGCCAGAGCAGGATGGTGGCAGAGATGTTTGGAGAGAGGAGCCCATGCTAGGGCAGGTTTCATGGTGGGATTTGTGACCCTGCAGACCCTTACTGGAGCAGGCTGTTCCTGAACAGCTGTACCCTGTGGAAGAACAATCCATGTTGGAGCAGTTCATGGAGAGCTGTCTCCCATGGGAAGGACCCCATGTGGCAGCAGGGAAAGGACTCCTCTCCTTGAATAGCAGGAGAAGCCACTGGTGATGAACTGACCACAACCTCCATTCCGTCTCTCTGCACCTCCCTGGAAGAGGAGGTAGTGCTTAGGAAGAAGAGAATGGTTGGAGAGAATGTGTTTTTAAGATGTATTTTGCTTTTCATTATCCTGCTCTGATTTTGTTAGTAATAAATTCAGTTAATATTCCCAGTCTGAATCTGTTTTGTCTTTGGTCATACTTGATGAGTGGTCTCTCATGGTCCTTAACTCATGAAGCTTAGGCTTTGTTTTCTTCCCCCTGTCCAGCTGTGGAGGAGAGTGACAGAGTGGCCTTGGTGGACACCCAGCATTCGGTCAGGGTCAACCCACCAAAATATTTTATATCTTCAGAGATATTTGTTTAAAAGTCACTAATGAGACAATCTACCAGTAAAATTCATATTTTTGCAGCACTTTAGACTCTAATCTAAGACTTTTTTCTTCTTTTCCTTTTTTCAAAACGCAAATGTTCTTTTAGTACTAAGCAACAAAAGAAAGATCAGTGTTTATTACATCTCTATATTCAAGAACTGTAGCTCTCTAGTCAGTAGTCTTTTATCATAGTTTCCAGAAAATTTGAACAGATGCCTTGATTTTTCTCTGCTACTATACTAATAAATATTTATCTTGCCTAAAAGTTCAGTTGGTTTGCCCACATAATGTTAATTTATGGTGTGCCTACAGTGGGATGGGATCTGAAGTGTGATGGTCTGACAGCTTATTCCTGTTGTCTCTCTCATTACAGAAAAGGAAGAGCTAAGTTCTGTGGGCTGTGAATGTCAGCATGTTTAGAAATTTTAGTTAATTGGATTAATTAAAAAAAAAAACAACAACCCAAGCCAGAAGGTTTTGTTCTTTTATGATTACATTTTAAATTCTCTTTATACTTCTAGAGCCTTCCCTAAGTAAAGGACAGATCTTATTTGAAGCAGTTCCTAGAGCACAGGTCTTATGAGAAGCAGCTGAAAGAGCTGGGACTGTTTAGCCTAGAGAAGAAAAGGTTACAGAGGGAATCTTACTACTCTCTACAACTACCTGAAAGGATGTTGTAGCCAGGTGGGAGTTCATCTCTTCTCCCAGGTAAAAAGTGATAGAATGAGAGGGCCAGGGGAGGTTCAGACTGGCTATTAAGAAAAATTTCTTCGCTGAAAGGGTTGTCAAGCCCTGGAACAGGCTGCCTGGGTGGAGTCACCATCCTTGGAGGTATTTAAAAGACATATAGTTGTGGCATGGTGGGAAATGGTTTAGTGGTGGACTTGGTAGTGCTGGGGTAAAGGCAGGACTTGGAGGTCTTTCATAACCTAAATGGCTCTATGATTCCTACATTTCAATACCCAGGTACATTGGTGAAAGCATATGATCAATTTGGTCAAATGCTAGAATTGCCTTTTGTTTAAACAATATCCCACCTATTTGCCATACTTCACTTGTGACACCTTCCCTTTCAGCAGCCCTGACAGATTTTTCTGTTGGAAAATATTTAATACTGAAACATTTTTCTTGAGAATATGTAATGTGAAAATGAAGCTTGTTCTGCCCATTCCAGAGGGACAAAACATGCATACTTACTATTTGGTATAATATCTGTAGCTATTTTTAATAGAGATACTTCTAGTCAGATTAATACATCTTTCCCCCAAATCCCTTACTAATAAAACATGATTGGTGGTGTCTTGCTTGAATATTTTTTTTCTGTCAGTAATCTCCATTCTAACTTGTGGGGATTGACCAAGGCTTTTGTATCAGCAATTTCATTATCCCAGCTGCGATCTTGGGGAGTATCAAAACAAGATTGTGGTAGAATGACCTAGATGCATGTGTGAACTTGATGAGATGTACTCAAAGCAGTTATTAAGAGTCACAAGGTAAATTTGTCTAGCGATACATTCTTAGTTACGCAAAACAAAGTATGTAGCTACGATGTTCTACACTTGCAGATAGAGCAAAGATTAACAGAAGCAGAGGCTGCTCCTTTGGGTTCCTCCTGCTGCTAGGTCACTTTTCACCTGAAAAAACTGTAGCACCTGCTGTTTCAACTATTTTAATTGAGCTTCAGCACTATGCTATCTTTTAGGGGAGTGAAGATAATGTACAAATGACTTGTATAAATTTGAATTCTTCCAGCAGGTAGGAAATCTGGAGTGCCTACCAGAGTTTTTATGTCCTGTTTGTGATTGAAATACATTAATAACTTTAGTATGAGATTGTCCCAGTCTGTTCTATGCTCCTCAGTTTTACCAATAACAGTTGCAGTTGTCAGGGCAGCCTTTCATACACACATCCATTTTGTGAGGAACACAGACCTCAGGGTAAAATTGCACCACTTTTTGGAGTGATGCAACGTATCTATCACCATCTATGTGCTCATGTGCCCACACAAAAACATGAGTAAGCAAGCAATTAAATTTCTATTGCAGGACAACTGAAGGGCAAAGACTTAACCAAGGTTTGCATCTGAAAGAATTGCAAAACTGAAGATTGCTCTTGAACTTCTTAAAACAACATGTTTTTTACATCCCTTGCTTGATTTACCATGTCTGTTTAAAAATCAAAGTCAATACATGATGCATTGTTGTGTACAAGTGGATAGTGTAAGGCAATAGGTTACTCGCTCGCAGAGATGAAATAAAACCTAACATTTGGTACAACCTTTGGTGTAATGCTTCCCTGAAGATGATGCCTTACCAATGTGCTACCAGGAGTGTCTCAGTGGTGTTGTTTGTCCCTGCTCCCTCTTATTTTGGAAATACCTTTGCTGTTTCTCAGAGGACATGGGCGGTTGGATCCAAAGAGATAGCACTAGCAAAGCCACATGTTCCAGCTGCTCTGTGAGGGGGTACTCCATTTCTCTTGGGCTATTAAAAGGGAAAAACACTGCACACTTAGTTAAAAACTTCTGCCAGAAAAGAAAAAGCTGTATGATCTGTGAATTGGGGCTCAGACACTGAGCGGCACTAAAGGTCAGTCCAATAAAAGCAAGCAAAACCTATTTCATGTACCTGCTATTTTTGTGTCCTGCTGGCTGCTTCATGGGTTGAAATTTAATCTTTTTTATCCATATCAGTGTGTTGGTGAACAGTACAAGAGGCTTCCAGTTATGCTCCCCCTCCACATGTTTTTGGTGCAGAAGACCAAGAGACACATGCTGTGCAGAGCCAGGGTCCTGCTAATGTGCAAGGAAGCCCTGTAACAAAGCAGCCAGTGCAATAATGTAAATTTGTAGGATTTTAATGTTTTGCAAAGGCAAGTATGTTTCCTCTTTCATTCTCTGCCTGTCTCTTTGAAAAATGATCATGGTATCAGAACACGAGAATTTACTTGAAAATCCCAAACAGTACTGTGAAACTGTTCAAGTGTTAAAGGAGAGTCATTGGGATATACTGAAATCAGTAACCAAAGATGCAGATAGTCCTTTTCACACTTCAAATAATCCTTGCAGATTTTACTAGGCCTCAGAAATAAAGAGTATTAGATTAAGCATAATATTTAGTCTGAAACAGTGCAGTATAAGATAATTAATGATAGAATAAAGTAATACTAGGAAGAATAGCTTAGAAAATATGAGTAGCTATGCAGGCAGTATACAGCAGTATAGTCTTATGAATAGAAAGCTAAATGACCAAGAAAAAATGAGTTATTTCCATATGCAAAAAAAGAATACTACTCTAGTGTGGAATCCTCCTTCAGCTTCAGGTGGATCTCTGCTCCATTACGACTTCCATGGGCTGCAGGGGTATAAATGCCTCACCATGGCCTTCATCACAAACTGCAAGGGAATCTCAGCTCTGGCACCTAGAGCACCTCCTCACACCTCCTTCCTTGAGCAACTTGGTGTCTGCATAGCTGCTCCTCTCACATATTCTCACTCCTCTCTCCACTTGCAGTTGCAGGGGGTTTTGCCCCTTTCTGTTACCCCAGCAATGCCACCTCCATCACTGCTGGGCTCAGCCTTGGCCAGTGATAGGTCCGTATTGGAGCTGGCTGGCACTGGTTCTGCCAGACCTAGGAGAAGCTTCTGGCAGCTTCTCACAAAATCCTCCCCTGTAGCACCACCCCCCCCCCATTACCAAAACCTTGCCATGCAAGCCCAGTAAAATGATTGAATTCATAAAAGTACAAAATAAAACACTAACATGGCAGGAAAAGCCTGTAGGAAAAGCCTTTTGTCAATTACTTTATGTGGTTTTCCTGAACTGAAATTGCCATGCAATGTAACATTCCAGACTTCAATGAATAATATGCTATAATTACTACTCTTTAAATGGTTAGTACTAAAAGTAAAAAAACCAAAGTAATTGTACTTTGTTTCCTAATTCTTCATACTAAATGAATTGTCATTGCAACAGCTTTTAATTTCAATTCAAAGCAGACAAAACAATCTCCTCTGCAGATGCAACCCCATCTGCTACTGTGGCTAAACCTCAGAGATCTTCTTGAATATTCTTGTTTCTCTATCAGATCAAAAAAAAGATAAATTGCAAGTTAACACTGCAGATGACAAACCATGCCTTATTTTTCATCAAGTAATAGTGTCATCTTCTGCAACTTTGTGTCTTCATTAACACTGGGCTAATTAGAAACATAAAATGATTATCTAACATTTTCTTACATATAAAATCCAGTCTAACACTGTTCTCAATTGTCTTATTGTGGCACTGCACAGATGTAGGTTTACTGGCTACCTCTTGCATCATAGTTTCCAGTCCCCTCTAAGCACTGCCTAGAGCAGAAATTGTTATTCACAGCAGCAAATTCAAAGACAGTCCTCTCCTCTAGCTTAGAGACCCTGGAAGCAAACAAGAATGCACCCCCAAACAAGCATGAATAAATTACCAGCAGAGGTCTGCATCTGCACCAGCCATCTGTGTCTGTCTCTGTTGCACAACACGAAGAACAACAAGGAGTGCTAACCTTCCTGCTCATGATACTCTTTCCCCTCCAGCCCCCAACACAATAGCCCTCAGAAAGATGCACCATCCTCTAGTTACTGACAGCTGGACCAATTCCTTGCACCTGGTGCATAGACCCTCATTTGGTGTCACAGCACTCAGCCAAGCAGGCCAGGAAAGATGGAAACTCACAGAGAGAATTTTTAAATTTAGCCTTTCAGAGGCTTACAACTTTTGTTTGGGGTTGGAATTTTTTTTTGTTCATTTGTGGGAAGTATGTCAATACAAATGTACAGAGTGGATGCCTCCAGCAGCTGGGCTCAGACATCCAGTCTGCACAGTAGCTGCCCCTGGATCTGTCTCTCCAGTCATTGGCACTTGAATGCATCAGCCCATACATGCATGGAGACACAGTTTGAACCCACCATTATCTGTGCTCAGACATGGAGGGCATCCAGCAAAAAGTCCTGGGTCCTCAAACTCCACAGTACTTGGAAATGCCAAATTCTGAGTGGCCTGCAGCTGATATATTTAGTCTGTTTTTGTCTCAGATTTTCACTAAATACCTTCAGTTAAAACAAACAAACAAAAACAGGGAAGAAAGATTCCATTCAACCATTTATTAATGCAACATTGTTTTAAACACAGTGAATTTATGGGCTTTCTCATGAACTGATAATAAGAGAGGCTCCTAGAGAGATTCCTGTGGAGAAAAGATTGATTACCCAGAGTAAAGTTTTACTTTGGGGTGGGTTGTTTGTGTTTTGAGTTTTTGTTTGTTTGTTCGGGTTTTGGTTTGAGTTTTTTGGTTTTTCTTTTAATAATATTGAAACTCTTCATAATAGAATTGTTTGTGCTGGTGAATTTTTGCAAAGCACTGTTTACAGAAGGAGTAGAAGGGAAATGCTGGTACTGACCAGAAAAGTTGGGTTCTACATTTATTGGTTAGTTGGGTTCTACATTTTTTAGTTATTTGCAACCTAAATATATTCTAAAGTAGATGACCGTAGTATAAGATGTAGGGGAAAATACAAAAGACAAAACAGACCTCTATCGTTTATAGTGATTGCTTTCCATAACACCATATTTTTCAGACTAGGAACGTATGTCTCCAAAGGCACTTTAAACAACACCCTTTGAATGGGCTTTCAATTTAAAGCCCATTTTAAAGCTTTCATTTGAAGTTTTCTGAAAGGCTCTCCAGTAAGGATTTGGAATGGATACTCATGAAGACTTCAGGTAATCTTTTTTTCCAGGAATAAGGCCCCTTACTTTTGTTAACCTCTGTACAGATTCTTCCAGAGAAACATAGTGCCTTTTCCTACTCTTTGTCCAACAGCAAGACCAGCTGTTTGGCAGTAAGGCTGGGCATCCAGCCAGAGCTCTACTTGATCTAGAAAAGGTTTTATCTTTCCTAATGTATACTGTAAATATTTTGTTCTAGCAGATCCGATTTGAAACTTTCCAGGATGATAGATGACATCTGCCCTGAGACATCACATACCATTTCTTCTTCCTTGTGGGTAACTGCAGATGTGATTCCTGTGAGATCAAAACATTTTGTCTGTAATTCTTGTTGGCTTCCATGTGGCCCAAATGAGAGAGTTTAAACTAAATGAGAGAGTTTGAATCAGGCCCAGCAAAGAATTATGCCATGCATTAAAAATGTCAAGGAGTTGTTCAATGCAGCTGTGCAGAAAGCTGAGGCAGAGCTGTCTATCCTATAAATGGTATAATCAAGGTCAAACCACTTCCACCGTGTCTCCTAGCCCTATGCCAGAGCCACTGCTAGTAGTAACAGATGGTTTCCAGGCCAGCACCAGGCAATAGAATCTTATTGCAAAGCCAAGTAGTTAACCATACACTACTTGTCCTCAACTAGAAACATACCACACTCAGGACAGGGAAGGGATTCCACTTCTCACAAGGATACTGAAAGCAGAAAACAGCAGGAAGAAATACAGGGCAAAAGGTGAAAAAGGCAGCTTCCACATCTTCAGGACAGATCCTTGTATATTCCCCTGTCTACCCATAATGCATCCAGCTCAAGGGAAGATCCTGAAGGGGTCTGCACTTCACAGCCAAGAGTCAGTCATAGATTTATGCGATGAAACTCGTGAAGCATCTCACTGGGTAGTGTGGGTGATACTGTGTATGGCTCTAAAAGATAAGTTATGGAAGAGAAAGACCAAGAGTGGGTTCCCCACTAGAGGGCAGAGGGACTGATCAGTCTACACAAACAAGGAGTTGAAGGAGGATGACTGTATCATGCAAGAATTGGCTGAGTCCTTGATACAGCAGCCTATGAGAACACTACTCTGAGAAAGGATCACCTCTGCATGGTATCACCTACACCATCAACAAGGGAAGGAATCAACAGAAGCATTTAAAATAGAATGGCAACAAAGTTGTCGGAGAAGCACTTTTCAACCTCTAACTGATAGAGTGTTCCATTGGAAAGGGCAGTAGCATGGCTTCATGTTCAGAATCACTGCTATGGAGTTGTCTATAGGGCTAGTCTGATTAACTAACATTACATGAACTGAGCAAAGTAAATGCAGTAATTGTAAAAGAGATTCATTCCATGCATTTTGTTTCTCCATGGAAGACTTGTTGGCAGTACCAATATTAACTTCCTGTACTGGTAGCCAGCCACATGCTTTCCCCAGGTTCTGAGATAATACTAAAAAGACTGGTGTTTACATTGTGTTAATTACTGTCGCCTTCTATGTACATGATCAAGAGGCTATTTCCATCCAACAAAAATAAGACTCATAGGCCATGCCTGTCACCATTCCATGCGGAACCAGCCGGGATAAACTTCACAGCTGTCACCAGGCAACCCTAAATGAGAAAACAGCTACAGCCTGGTGATGAGAAGAGCCCTTCCAGGTCCCACCAGGCTTGTGTCCAAATTAACTTGTTTCTCTTGAGAAGGAGGTGCATGCATCCCTGCTACCATATTAAAAGAAAAAAGCTGAACTTTTATGTTTCTGTGAGCAGAATGAATACTCTACCTATCTGCTGGATGGCATCACTCAATATAACACAATGAGCTCTGCAGGAGACTCTTCCAGTAAAGCCTCTCCCATTGCAAGTGTCATCTGTCAGCAACTACGGCTAAGATTTTCAGTTTGAGCTGTAGTATTGGATGGAGATCATAGCTCTCCAAGGCAGGCTCCTGTCAGACCTCTCACTCAGCTGAGAAGCACTAGAATCCTCAGTGAACTGCCTGGACAACAGGACTCAGTGGAGTGGATCACCAGCCTGTGAAGCCTCACTGCAGGAATCTGGAGCTGCTTCCAGGCTTCTGGATGCTTTGAGTCAGTGGTGAATTTGAAGTAAGGGTAAAAGCAAAGCTGCCCCATTATAAAGCTACATGGGAGCTTCAGCTTGGCACATGGCAGCAGGAGTGTCAGCCTCTACTTGTTTAGGCTCATGACCTGCCAGGAGGGAGCAACAGATATTCTGCTATCTTAAACTAAACACAGTAGCCTCAGGCAATCAGAAATCCTCATCTGTTTCAATGCTGACATTTCACTCTGCCTTCCTCATGTCTTTTCTGCTCTCACTACAATAAATGAATGTTGTTTCTTCAATGTTACCTGCATGTCCTCATGAGCCCAGGAGCTCAGAGGCATAGACTTACTGTGAAACCTATGTTTGCTGAGATTAGAGACTGATATTATGATCAGACTCCTTAACTCAGTTTGTATGGCTGTGGAATGGAAACTGCCATTGCAAGTAACTATCATGTTCTCTGTGCTGGTTCTGCCCTTAGATCATAACAACCCCTTGCAGTACCAGAGGTTGGGGTGGCTGGAAAGCTGTCCATTGGAAAAGGCCCTGGGGGTGCTGGTTAACAGTCAGATGAACATGAAAATGTGTCCAGGTGGCCAAGAAGGCCAATGGCATCCTGGCCTGTATCAGCAATAGTGTGGCCAGCAGCATTAGAGCAGTGACCCTCCCTCCCTGCTTGGCACTGGTGAGTATTCAAATCCTGTGTTCAGTTCTGGGCCCCTCACTACAAGAAGGACATTGATGCTGGAGCAAGTCCAGAGAAGGGCAGTGGACTGGGGAAGGGCTTGTAACACAATTTTGATGAGGAGCATCTGAGGGAGCTGAAATTATTTAGCCTGGAGAAAAGAAGGCTCAGGATAACCTTATCACTGTCTACAACTGCCTGAAAGGAGGGTGTAGCCAGGTGGAGTTGGTCTCTCCTCTCAAGTAATAAGTTACAGGACATCAAGGCCTCAATCTGCACCACCTGAGGTTTAGATTGGCTATTAGGAAAAATTTCTTCACTGAAAGGCTTGTCAAGCATTGGCACAGACAGCCTGGGGAACTGGTAGATCCCTGAAGGGATCCTGGAAGTATTTAAAAGATGTGTGGATATGGCGCTTAGGACACAGTTTAGTGGCGGAACTGGCAGTGCTGGGTTAAAGGTCAGACTTGATGTTCTACCAGGTCTTTTCCAATCTGAAAAATTCTGTGATTCACCGCTAATAACCACAGACAGGAGATACTGGCACTTCCATCACAAGGGGTGTTTGGAATACCCAGGCACGTTCTGTTCATCTACAGCCTTCAGGATCCCAAAGGCATGTCTGTTGGACTGCATGTGTGTAAGGTCCCAAAGTGAAATGGCACTAACGAGCTGAAAAAGTCCTGAAAAGTCCCAGTCTGTCCATGCACTGGAAAGAACTGGTGGTGAGGCTAATTTTTATTTCTCAAGGAAGGTAGAGAAAGTTGTAAAGTGCTATACAATTCCAGTATTGAAATACAGGATAGAACCCATAGGAGGATTTGGCACAAGAAAATTGGAGTGCTGGTAGACAGCCTGGGGAAGAGGTATTTAGGCACCTTCTGGTTCCTGGCCTTGATTTTAGGTCCTTCAAAGAGCAAATGGACATGTGTGTGCTGACTGATGAGCCTTCACTCTCATCGTTTTTCTTGTCCCCTGGCCAACACCTGCATGTGTACACTCCACCTCTTTTGCTCCCTTTATTTCTAGTCCAGATATTTCTCTACATCAAATAAAATTGCCAGCCATGTTCTCTTACCGATGCGTGCTTTTCCTATCTTTGTTCCTATCCTCATTCTGAAGGACCAGCTAAACCATATTATGCTTTCTTATCAGTCTCTATCTAATCTACCCTACAGCTGCTGCATATCAACTTCAGCTAAAAACCCTGCCAAAAAATCTTGCTCTCCTTTCATCTTCTGTATTTCTCTGCTAACTTATCCATGGCCCAATGCAAATACAGCTCAGGTCAGCACTTTTATATTGACAAAATGCTGTTTCTCTTCTCAAAATCTCCTTCCTGAGACATCCAAGTGATTTAGTTGTGACCCAAGAACAGTTAAAAATAATAGCTTTGAAGGTGTAGATGCAGGACGTAGATATATTTAAGGAAAGCGGAGTGCATTGCAATAGAGCAGTTTCTATTTAAAGAGCGAATGCATGTAGGTATGTGCATGTGCTGCCTATAGGTGAGTACCCATGGGCAGGATGAACCAATGATAAATACTTAGGCAGTTGACCACGCAAGAGAAATTATCTTCTCAAAATCTGTACAAGATCAAATACAGCTTTGATCTATCATACAATCTAATAAAAGTGGGCTACATCTTTCACAATGATAGTTTTTGCTGACACCTGACGTAATCTTAATTCTAACCACAGTCGTTCTGCTATGCATAAATGATCCTTCCAGGTTTAGTACAGAAGCAGCTGGTGCCCTGTCTGATTGCTGTGTTAACATGGCCAATCAGGGTTCCAGGGCACATCCTCACTAAGTGACTTCTACATCAGCTTTCTCACAGCTTGTCCCCTTGTGCCCTCCCCAGCAGAAAGCTTACATCCAGCAGATATGAAGAAAGAATTTCTTTTACAATATTGTTCCTAGGATGAAAAATGCATTACTTATAGATTCTTCTCCTAGAAGACAGTCTACTCAGAGCTGCTTTTTCCTTCCATATTACAGTAATGTCACGATTACAAGCCGCACTGACTATAAGCCGCATCTCCAGGTGTCGGCAACATTTCGTTCTTTGTCCATACATAAGCCGCACCTGATTATAAGCCACTCTGTCGTTCACAGCGAGGACCCGCGTGCAACAAAGTTGCCAAGTAGTAACAGAACTGTGGGATGGCGGGGTTTCCTGGCTTGGCTCAGGCCGTGCGGGCTTGGCCCACTCGGGGCTGCTGACAGGGCCAGGTGGACCAGCTTGGCACTGCCACTCGGTGGGGCCGCTCAGGGCTGGCTGCCGCTGCCTCCGTGTGGATGGCAGCACGGAGCCCCCCGCTTCCCCCCCGCCAGCTGCGCTGCCAGCACGGAGCCCGCCTCCACCCGCCATGCAACAGAGTGACCCATTTGTAACAATTGCAAAATCCCGGGTTTTACTGGCAGGTGCTCAGCTCGGCGCCCTGGCTGGCACTTTCCAGGGGTTGGAAATTTCAGAACTTTTTTCATATATTAGCCACTCCTGAGTGTAAGCTGCATTTCCGGGGTGGGAGCAAAGTTTTAGTCAAAATGGTGCGGCTTATAATTGTGAAATTACTGTAGTGCATGCACAACCACACTGTGACTTGGGATTCCTCCTGTCTGCCAGGATTCACACAACACGTTCTGCATGCCCTCACCTGCCCTTCACAGCAGCCTGGAGAGTGACAACTTAAAGATGATCCTGTGATCACCTAGATTGCAAACAAAAGTAAGGGAGGAATCCTGACCTTATTGCTGTGAACTTTCATGACAGTCTCCTTAATATATTTTCTCAACATGTCATTCAAAGGCAGGCAACCCTTTGGACAAAAGCAACTCTTTGCAGGGCTCTGTGTTAACCAGGACAGGAAGACAGAGCATCTGATTTCATACAGCTTTTCAGATCCCACTGAGAACAGTACTTTCAGAAGCTTTATAGATATTTAGCATAAACTTCATTTGTTTATGATCTCTCTCACAGAGTATTTTTTACAGCTAAAATTATTCTTAAAACCCTCTTTGTGCTTGTTATCACAATTTAATTTCATGTCTAAATAAAGCTTTGAAGAAAGTCTGCGAGATTTGTCTTCAATTAAGTGTTACTGCTGGCAGAACATCCTCTCTTACGAAAAGTGACAAGTCTCAAAGGCAGAATTCCTAATCCCTGAGTTTAAAAAAAACCTTCCAAAACCTATATGCTCCCAAACCTTCTCTAAATGATTAGAAGAAACAAAACAGAACACAAGAACAACAACTTTAAAACTTTCATAGAACATCCTTGATATAGAAAAATTAAATATGCCATTGAATACTGTAAAAATATTCTATGTTAAGTATTTAATTACTGTGTAACAAGCTAAGATAAACATTCATAATAAAGTAGACTTTTGAAAGCAATCCCTATCAGAGTCCCAAATATAGCAATGGAAATAGACTGTGGGAATGCCAAGGCGGTGCCTTTACCTTGCTGCTGTTGTAGTATTGCACATCCATAGCATAGAGTGATGAAAGGTCTCCAAGGCAGAGCTCCCGCCAGAAGCGTTGACACACATCCAGCAGTGTGAGGCAAGAATCACACCCGGCTGTCCGTGCACCCTCTCCCACTATGATGCCACCCTGAACACAGAGAGAACGGAATGGCTTGTGAACCACCTCCCACGCTTTCTCCATTTACCACACAGCTATTTTATGTAGGCAGCTAGAAAAGGATTTTCATGTGCATGAACATGCCTGGCTGGAAGCTGCAGCTGTTCAGCTGCTGATTTATCATGTGTTCAGCTTCTCTGACACGGGGCTGGCAACCCTTGTAAGAGCAAGGAAGACAGGGTGGGAAGAGGAGATGGCTGGTGGCTGACAGCTGTTCCAGGCTGTGTTCTTCCATCGGCTCTGAATATGAGGCTCAAAAACCTAAATTTGGCTGATGCTTACTGTTTATCAGAAGAGGACATAGAGCCTTGAAGAGAGAAAGGACTGAGCCAAGCAGAAGATTTAAGGGAGAAAATAAAACATCATTTAAGCCCGTTCAGGGTTACTCATGCCTGGCTTTCTTTAATGGGAGGCACAAGCCATTTTGAAGAAGCTAAAATCCCATATTTCCAGACAACAGATTAAAAGAATGCCCCAAATCCCAAATCATACCTTGTAAGAATCAGAAACTGGTGTTCTGGATTTCTAATTGTCTCCCTATTATGATCAACTACATTTGAGACATGAAAATTGTATCTCCACTCTCCCATTCAGGAATGTATCTCCTGAGAAAAAAAAGTGATGATAGAGCAGCCAAGGAAACTGTCTCCTTGTAAGCTCCTCCCCAACACTATCTCCTGGTGACTAGCACACTCTGAAGGTCACTTGTTAGAGATGCAACTCCTTTGGTGTGACAGCCTTTCCCTCACACCCCCGTCCAGCCTGAGTTCAGTTCTTTCCTCTTGCTGCCATCATCAGGTACAAGTATGGTCAGATGCACTGCTGAGCCCTAGTCTCTGTGCCTTCTCCATCCATCCCACCACAGAACCACAGAGTATTCTGAAGGGGCCCTCAAGGAACATTGAGCCCAACTCTTAAGTGAATGGCTATGGGCCACAAAGGCTACAAAGGAGATCAGAGCTGGTGAGCATGAAGGAGGTGATGCATCAGAGGCTTGCAGTTTGATTGTGGGTGGCCAGAATCAAGGTTTCTTTATACACCTCTAGGGATGATGACTCCACCACCTCCCTGGGCAGCCCATTCCAATGTCTCATCAGCCCTTCTGTGAAGTAATTCTTCTTAATGTCCAACCTAAACCTCCTCTGGCACAGCTTGAGGCTGTGTCTTCTCATTCTGTCATTGTCTGGGAGAAGACACCAACCCCTACTTGGTTGCACCCTCCTTTCATGCAGTTTTAGATAGTGACAAAGTCACCCCTGAGCCTCCTTTTCTCCAGACTAAATAACCTAAGCTCCCTCAGCCAGTCCTAATGGAATTCATGCTCTAGACCCTTCATCAATTTTGCTGCCCTTTTCTGGACTCACTCCAGCATCTCGATGTCCATCCTGATTTGAGGGGCTCAGAAATGAACACAGGATTCGAAGTCCAGCCTCACCAGTGCCATGTACAGAGGGAGACTTTTCATTACCTGCATTCTCATAAATTCAACAGTGGGAAGGAACCTTTTTTGAAAAGAAAGGATATTTTTCTTATGATCCAAACTGTATTTGACTTTCAAACATTCTGGGAATCTTACCTTCAGTGGGGAGTTTCACTCAGTAAAGAACAGCTGAATTAAAAACAACCACACTTTAAAAAAAATTAATTATTGCAAAGGAAGTTTTCACTTGCTACTTTTAGAGGGAAATTCTCACTTTAAGGAGACAAAATTAGAAACATGCTTTATTTAGATTTCTCATGGGAGAGGCTTGAAACAGAGGAGAGAAAAAGCTGATGTTAGAAGATGACAATTTCTCTTCTTGTCATGCCACAACAGACCACCAGGAATTATTTCTCCATATTGTACACATTTATGTAGGAAACATGTAACACCTCCTTTTTTTGCGGAGATATTTCAGTGATGTGCCACAAGTTTGACAAATCACCATGAGATAGATAAATGAATTGGTGTATTATCAAACCATTGCTTATAGATTTCTCAGAGATTTCCTTTTTCTCCAAGTACTTAAAATATGGAGCTTCAAGCACATTGTGCTTGCCCATCCATCATCCATCCGATGTTCTCTGTTACACTTACATGGTATCTGCTGCCTTGAACCCATACAAAGAACTGACAAGGCACCATTGTAGCTTCAGAATTTCTGTCTAACACATCTTAAGCCAGTGAGAGACAACTCTCTCTGTGGCAACTTTAGGAGACAGCCTAGCCTCTTCCAAGACAGTGTTGGGATTGGTGAGAGTCTCTCCTCATTCAAAAGCTGTTTATGAGTTATTGCCTCTAACAAAGCAGTTGTCTCTACCACTTGGACCTGAAAATGAAGTTGAAGATAATTTTAGCAAAGAGGGAGATCAGGCCCTCTTGAAAGTGCCAATTTTTAAAAGATGGCAGCAGGGAAGGGAAGGAAATAAATAAAACAGGTCATGAAATTGCTGAGCTTGGAAAGGTCTCCATAAGATTGGCCATTGTGTCTTTTTGGTTTCCCCCTCCACCTCTCCAAGCAACCTGGTCTAGAGGAAGGTGTCCCTTCCTATGGCAGGAGGGTTAGAACTAGATGATCTTTAAGGTTCCTTCCAATACAAACCACTCTGTGATTCTATGAGCCTATGAAAACACTGATCAGTATTCCTTTAAGAGTTTTAACTCAGCAGGTTGAAGACGTGATCTTTACTGGATGTATGAAAAGTCAAAACACCGAAACAAAGTGGCTGAGATGTAGGTTCTGTACTACCTTAGCTTTCACAGTATTTCACAATCGATCTACAAAGTAACTCTTCCAACCATTAGCATACCACAGCAGCTACACTTGGGGAAATACTGTGGATCCTCACCTCTTCTTGCTGTACCCAGGCCATCATAGTGGCAACAATGCAAAGTATTTAGGGCTAAAAGAAGCAACAGTGTAATTCCCTGGTTTATTTCTTACAACATTTATATAAAAAGAACAGAGTAGAGAGGCCTGTTTATTTGTCTTCCTTCACATTCAATTAAAAAACTAAAACAATCCAAATTCCTTTGAAAAATGAACCATAAAACCAAGGACTGCTATCAGTAAGTCAAGCTGGAATCTCTGCACTGCAATCTCTGTACACTTCATTGACCATGCAAGCAATTGTGGTGAACATACTCCTACATGAGACATAATTAATAGCTCTTTCATGTGGTTTGGGTTTGGTTAGTTTATTGTGTACTTTTATGTGTACTTTGGCTGTTAGTCCTAAAAACGGACCTATTTCTTAACAATAATGAGCTAATGACCTGCTTTTTCTAAATTACTTCCGGTAATAAACATTAGGCTGTCACCCTTATATCAAGTTTCCCTTGCTCTGAAATCTAAGGGTATAGTTCAAGAATACAACTAGATCAAGCACAGCCATCCTTTCCTAACAAATGAGTCGTGTTCTCTCATCCTCTCTCCACCCCCTCCTTAGAGCCAACTCTGATCACAAAGTAAGCTAATTCAAAATGAACTGCTGAGAACGATTACTTTTCTTCCAAGTGCGGTCTTCACTGAATTAACAAGTTAAATTGGCTCACTGATCAATATCAGGGATTGTGCAAAGCAGCACAGAAAGGAATTAGCAGGATTATGGAGAGCAGGCGTCTCCTTTTCTCACCTTCTGCGGCAGCTAGTTCATTCAAGAAGAACCATGCAACTGCATTGGAGAGCTGTTCTAACTACGATTCCCTGATAGTATTTGGATTTATGAATGTACAACTTCTCTGTGCTGCTCTGCAGACAGATTAAGGGCTCTACTGAACACTCTGGGGAGTCCTAGACTGCTGGAGTTTCTGGGGGTACCTCAGGAAGAGACACTTCATCCACATGCATATGAAGCTGCTCAAGAAAACAGGAAAATCACCAGATTAGAAAGAGAACCATTACTCCTCATTCTGGGAGGTGGGCTGTTAAAGCCATCTTCAGATCACAGCATGTCTGTGTCTGATCCCATTCCAACAGCAGTATACATCTTACTGAGTGATCACTGCACACAAAACCTATCTATTAGAGACACTCCTTGGAACAGGCACTGTCTCCCTGTCCTGTCCACAGTCCTGGACTCCTGCCCAATAAAAAATGAAGACCTAGTGGAACTGTGGTGCTTTGTGGTGGTGCTTTGTGGTGCTGCCTTGGTGCTACCAATCCAAGGAAAGCCTTCCCTTGGCTATGAACTGTATGGTGCTGCCTGGACACATCACTCGGGCCTCTCCTTTCCCCCAGGAAGTGAAATGGCCCTGCTCAGCCCCACACCCTCCGCTGCTCAACCTTCCCAAAGAACGTTTGCCTGCACTTCCTTCTCCTCTGAATTAGCCCTTTTATTTTTGTGGGAGCTGGGCTACACTCCTCCAAAGGATGAGCCGTGGCATGGAGGGGTCAGACAAGGCAGTATTTGTGAGAAACCAACACAGAGGCAAGGCTGCGGCTGCGGCAGCCACTCACGGAGATGAAGGGCAGGCAAGTGAGAGGGAAGCTCGTGGATGTCTCTAAGTGTCTGAAGGAAAGGTGTCAAGGGACGGAGCCAGGCGGTGCCAAGCAATAGGACAAGAAGCAAAGGGCGGCAACTGCTGTAAAGAAGTTCTACCTAAACACGAGGAAGAACCTCTTTGCTGTGTGAGTGACTACACACTGGAACAGGCTGCCCAGAGAGGTTGTGGAGTCTCCCTCACCGGAGACATTCAAGAGCTGTCTGGGTGCAATCGCGTGCCACGTGCTCTGGGATGCATCTGCTTGAGGAGGGAGGCAGGAGGCTGTGGTGCCTTCCATGCCCCACTCCGTGCCCCAGGGAGTTCCGGAGCTGCCGGCGCGGCGCCGCGGCTCCCCCGCCCTGAGGCCGAGGCACGGCCGGCCCGCTGCGCGCCGGCGCGGGCGGACGAGCGCCGGGGCGGGGGAGCATTCCCAGTTCCCGGCTCCCTCCCGCTTCCCGCGCATGTGCGGTTGCCAGGGCGGCCGTCTCCGGTGAAGGTTTAAAATCTGCGGGACATGCGCAGTGCCGGTTCTGGCCCTGGCGAGGGGGACACGCCACATTGGAACGGCGAGCGGAGCGCTCCGGGCAGCGCCGGGTACAGTTTGCGCCGCCTTCGCTTCCTCCCGAGCCGCGCTCGCCTGGCCCGGCTCTGCCTCCTGCCGCCCTGCCGCCCTCCCTCGCTCCCTCCTCCCCGCGACACATGCCGCTGCTGCCGGGCCGCTCCTAGCGCCGCTGCCGGGCCGAGCGAGCGAGGGAGCGGGCGGTGAGCGGGCGGCGGCGCGGAGCTCTGGCCGGGCACTGAGGGACGGCGGCGGCGGGCGGGCGTGGATGGATCCCCGCGTGGCCTGGATCCAGCCCGAGCAGAAAGGACCCGCGAATGCGCTGTGGATGCAGATCTGGGAGACCTCGCAGGGCGTGGGGGGCCGGGGCGGCGCCAGCTTCCCGCACTACCTCTGCCTCAACTCCCCGGCGCTGGACTCCGCCGCCTCTCCGCCCCGCGGGCACGGCTGCGTGCGGCTCGGGGCGCCCGGCGCCTGCTGCTCCTCTTCCTCGCCGCCTTCGCCCTCGCCTTCCCCGCCGGCCCTGCTGACCGGACTGGTGCCCGCTGTCCCCGGCGGCCCCGCGGCGGTGAACGGCGGTGGCGAGGGAGGGCGGCGGCTGCAGAAGTCGCCTTCCGTGTCTTCCTCGTCCTCCTGCTCGTCGGTGGAGTCCGGTACCGAGAGCCCCGGCTTCTCCTCCTCGGGATCGTGCAGCGGTGGCGGAGGCGGCGGCTCCTCCTCTTCCTCCGGCGGCCCCCGGGCGGTGGCGGTGGCTCCTCCCGGGCTGCTGGGCAGCGGGGCCGGACCCGGGGAGTTTTTTAACTTCCACGAGAACAAAGTGAACGCTGTGAATGGGCACCACCAGCCGCCGCACCCGGCGCGCAGCCCGCACCCGCCCCCGGCCTCTCCCCAGCAGCACCAGTACCACCCGGGCCGCAGGAAACGGGAGAATAAAGCCAGCACCTATGGGATGAATTACCTGCTTTCCGGCAGCCGCGGCGTCGCCGGCAACAACTCCCCCCACCAGCAGCGGCAGCCGCCTCAGCCAGCGCTGCAGAGCCCCGGCACCCCCTGGAAGACCAGGAAATACAGCCCGGGCGTGCAGGGGTGAGCAGCCGGGGCCCCGGGGGCTGCTCCAGCCCCAGAGGGAAGGGGCGCCTCGGCCGCCTCCTGCGGCCCCTCCGGGAAGGGGGGCGGCGGGTTGGGATCACGCGAACTCCTCTGGAGCCGGCCGCGGCAGGGAGGCCGATGGTAGGGGATGGCGGGGCACAACCCCGTGCCCTTCTGTAAATCACCTTGGTCTGTGCTGGCTGGGTGGCTCTTGGCCGGAGCAGTGATTCACGCAGTGCCAGGGAACCCCTGGATTCAGGGAGTTACCTTGGGTTACGTAGATACAAGGCCTTACCATGTGGTTGAGAGGTGAAGTTCTCAGGCCACTATCAAAGGTCACCTACAATAATTAAAGCAAGGATGTGTGCAGGATGCTTATCAGAGCTACCAGGTACCAGTTCAGATTGCAAGGGGGAAGAGGAGGGTTTTGGTTCAGAGCAACTTAAAACCCTTGTGTTAATTTTTAAATGCCTCTGCTTAGGCTGCAGCAAGCTGGTTAGCTTGGAGAGTGTTAGCAACATCACTTGAAAGGGAGGTGCCCAGTTCTGTCTGAGATAGGCATGAAAGCCAGTGTGGTCTTAGAATATTTCACTCAAGTGTGTTTTAGCTCTGGGGTAGGTTGAGCCAGCTAATACCTGTACAAAAATCTTGTCTTTTTGAAGAGAATGCTTTTATGAAGCTCACCCTATCTTGTAAGCCATATATATAACGGGTGATTACTAAGGCTGAGTATTCAGTTTGATCTGATTGGCGTGGAGATGGGACTAAAATTGAACAGAGCGTGTCTGGGATGCTCTATGAGATTGTTGCATTTCACCTGTCAAATTTCAATCAAGCAAGGGGAAATGTTACTTTCTAAAGTTAAGGTTATTTTATTCTTGGAAAAAGTGCTAGCTGCATTGACTGACTGTAGCAGATTTCTGATGTCACTTCAAAAATAGTTTCTTGGAACATCCTATTATCAAGACCCTTGGATGCCTGTGGAATAAAGGCACTGCATATTTGTAGAGGGGAAATAGCTAAAGATAACAGCTCGTAAGCTGGGGATTTTTAATTGAGAGATTTAACTTAAGGACAGCGTCTTTTGTGTAGTACTGTCAGGTGCTGAGTATGTTAAAAGTTATGAAGAAGTATTAAAATGCAGTTTTAAAGTTCTATTTTTGCAAATCATAACCCCAAGAGAAGGAGGACAAAACTTGTGACTACTGCTTTTTAATTCCAGAATGACACTGAAAATACAAATTTCTTACAGGAAGCTAGAATTTGAATCTGTAAGAGGTGTCTTGGGCCAGGAGCTTTGAGTCCTATACAAAGAAGTTTGTATGTCTCAAGTTCCAATAGGATCTTTAAAATAGTGTGAAGTTTTTGTTTTATTTTCGTAGAGATGTGACAGAGCACTGAGTTAACTTTTTAATTTAAGTCAACTCTGTAAGTGAGGCAGATCTCCAGGCAGTTGGAGAAGGAGCAGCCCGAGTTCACCCAGCAGGTCAATGGCAAATGGTAAACCTGTGAATCAAGTCCAAGCATTGCAAGTTGTGTCCTGTAGCTGTTAGGCAGAGCCACCTATACCATTCACATATCTCTGTTTTTCATCATCTGTCTTGTTTTCTCTTAGCTTTCCTGTAATAGTGGCTATGCTATTCTTCAAGTATGAGTTTATAGCGAATCCATATTGCAATAAAATTGTTTAGCTGAAATTCAGTTGCACTATTCAGTTCTGTGATGCAGGTAGTTCTTTTGCTGATGTGTTAGTGACAAGTTTTTTGCTTAATATCTTCGAAAGTGGAGGTTGTGTTTCCTGGTCTTCTGTCAAGGATCTTTGTTACAAAAGTGGGACCTGATTCTGGCAATGGGATACCAGCAACTGCAACATGTGTCATCCTGTAGTTCCAGAGCATTCCTTAAAGTAGCAGGGAACTAAATAGTGCTGAAGGAGAGCATGAATCTTGAAACCACAGACCTAAATATGACAAGAAATTTCTGCCTTATGCGTTCTGTTACCCAAGGTGAATCTTGGACTATATTCTTAAACAATTTTCTGTTTAGTGTTAGGGCTGGCATGATTGAAATAAGAATACTGTCACTGATGGAGTGGATTTAGGTATTTTTAATTACTGTCTTCTGCAGTAATTCCTGTTTAGCGGTGAGCTTAACTTTTTCCTGAAGCCTGGCTGTGTTATTGTGTTGTTTGGCAATTCAAATAAAAATACACTGCAAAGGCTGGGATGGGGACAGATCCCTACAGGAGTTTCTTGTGGATCCCTTATGTTCCTTTAGTTGCCTGCTGTTCCCTAGAACTGTCAGCCGGGTCCTGGAAGTATCACTTTGATAACACATCATCTGTTGACACAGCATCTTCAGTGTTGCCGTACTGGTACATGCAACTGTTGAAAAATGTGATCCTGAAAATCTTCAGCTACGGTCTGGTTTGGGCATTGATTATAGGGAGAAGGACTTGATCATAGGTTCTCTTATTCTTACCCTGTACATGAATGGTGGGGCTTACTGTGCTGTGAATATTGTTCGTAAAAGAATGCTTTTCTACAGCATGCTGAAATTTCCAAGTGATACGCGGTGGCTCACAGTGTTACTGTATTGTCTTTTGGTAACAGAGTAAGCAGGGTAATCTCTGTTAGCCCTCTCCCAGGCTGCAGCTGTACTTCTGATGAATTGCCTGCGTGCTTTGAAGCAGTACTGTGCTCTCCTGCTTTCTCATTCAGAGCTGAGGATGGTCTAGCACTGCAAGTCATTGTTTTATTCACACTGCTTGTAGTCAGTGGCTTTGTGATGGTAGGTGTGGTGATGTTTAGGAATACTGTATAAACCCTGTGTTTTCCTCTGTTTTATATACAGCATTCTTTTTCTCCAGTGGCCTTACGCTTTCACCACTTTGATAGCAGCATGACAGTCTTTGTAAAGGAAATTTTTCCCATTAAACACAAGTGTGAAAAGCTGCGTGTGATTAGATTTCATCCTAAAGCTGTGCTTTTGGATGCACTAGATTGTCCCATGTTATGTTTTTACAGAATTTTGGAAGGTAAGGATTGAGGAGATTGAAACCATATTTATTCCAGTGCTTCAGCTGAGTGATTAATATAGCAACAGTGTAAATTCCTATGTGCCTGGGTTTAGTTTAGGACTATAGATGACAAAATGGTTGATTTCAGATGCAAGGCAGAGAAGTATCCTTTAACATTATGAGGTTAATTCAAACTGTTGTGACTGATGTTCAGAACCACGTCTTATTTCTTGGTACTGTAAAGTATCCTCTTGTGTGGTTTAAAACTATGTCTGTCCTCTTAGGGTGTGCATTCTTTGTTCAGCAAATACCTTCTGTTTCTGTAAAGTCAGTGTCTTAAATATATCTGAGTAATTTAAGCATCTAGGGAGTCTAAAACTGCTCGAATATACAAAAGATGGCATCAAACTATGCTAAACTTTTTGGTAAGGCTTATGTTTGGATGCACAGGCTTTCTCTGAAGATGTGATTTTATACTATTCACAAGCTATTAGCTACATCAATTTAATTTTGCTTCTTATTATGAATTTAACAAAGTAAGTAAAGAATTAAAGCATTTTAACAGTGTGAGTCTGTTCTGCTTAATACTTTCAACTAAGTGTTCAGTTTAATTGTAGATGTTGAACAAAATTAGTGCTGAAATACCTGGCATATCTGCTTGGCACATTACAGTGCTGTGCAGAAACAACAGAACTGGCTTGTTGAGGATTAGTTTGGATACCAGAACTGTTATGATACTTTGGAATGGTGCTCTGCCTGGACTAATTAGTGTTGCATTGTGTCTGATGACTTCCTGCATTCATTTTTTCCCCTGTATAGTTGTTGTCTTTGACTCTTTCTTGATAATGACATATAAGTTCTGCCGTAGAGTACAAGAGCACCAAGACCTCTGCATTTCCTTATGCTGAAGGAGGATTCAGGGCAGCATTCCTTGATGACTGCAGCAGGTACTTGGGGAGAGTTCTCATAAGCAAGGTGAGCTTATGGCAGTGCTTCCACAGAAGACTTGCTTCAGTGTTTGCCAGTTTGCACCTGAACGATGCTGTGCACAAAAAGTGGTGTCCAGTGATAAGGTGGTACACCTGTATGCCAACACTATAGTAGATTATCTTAATTTGTTCACCTGTATGCAGCGTTTCTAACTCCAGTCTTACAGGGGTTTATTGCATTTTTTATATATTTCAGAACTTTAAGATAAATTTAATTACAGCTTAGTGCAATGCACTATTTAAAATCCATTGCATTCAGGAGTATGCATTGCTTCAGTTGCATGTTTGTAAAACCTTGCTTCTTATGATCCTGCTGTCAGAACTGTCAGATACAGATCAATGTGTGGGCATGCCATATCGGCCCCCTTCTGCAAATTTTGTGGTACTTTGAGCTGAAAGAATTTAGACTTTGGAAATGGTCTGAAGCCTTTACTGGCTGCAGTGAGATGTCCAGTTCTTGTAAGGGTTTTAGGGGCCACCTGAAGGTGGTTGTTCTTAACTTCTCCTTGAGCTTAACAGTGCTGTCTTGCTCCAACACCTTCTAGTCAAGAATCAATGCAGTGTGCTATGCTTCACCCATATTGCTGTCCAGTCCTTGGTGTGTGCTATCTGTGGTGCTAGGTGGACACCTGTAGTGGAGGTGTTCATGTAGAAGGCAGGTTGTGCTGACCTGGTACACTCAGTTCTTGTTTTGCTTGACTATAGGGTCATGGTAGAACTAGGCAGTATATGCTGGAGTGTATGCAAGGAGAAGTATTGGAAGTAGTTCCTTGTTAGTCACAGTAAATTACTGGAGAGAGCCTCAGGATGTACTTAAATGGATTGTTTTCATTCCTGAAGGTTGATATGAAGGAAAGTTCCAGGGTAGCTACTGGATGAATTGTCAGAAGAGCAGAACATCTCTTTTTCTGTGGTCAAGTAAGTTGCCTTGGTAAAGCACAAAGTTTCCATGTGAAGTGGATACCTAGTGTAGAGTTTAGAGACTAATGCTTTGGGGAGTGGAATGAATGCTTTGGCAGCAGTAGGCTCCAAAGTCACCAGAGGTACTAGAGGTCAGAAAAGCAGAACTGCAGTAGTAAAACATGAGAAGGCCTTGTGTGACAGGTGTTCACATCTGTGTGTAAAGGAGAATGAGACATGTTTGGAGCAGTTTAATCCTGGCATCAGCTTCATGGTGTTTTTGCCAGTTGTTAGGCTTTGGCAGTAGAGACAGCTGGCACTAAGAACATAAACAGCTGTAACTGAGAGAGACCCTTAGTGGCCAATGCCAAATATTGGGAAAAGAATATATCAACATGAGCTTGTGGTGATATTTCCTTGAAGCATCTCCCAGCTTTAAATTATCTGTGGTTCTTGGACTACCTGGGTTACAAGCAGTGCATTGGTACGCTTATGGTAGATTTTGTGTATGAATGTGTCTTGCCTTGATCTTTTATGATCTGGGATTAGCAATGACCTGTGGGAAGATGTTCCTTAGTAAAGCTGTGCATTATGTAATGTGTATTTTTTTTTTTTTTTTTTTTTTTTTT
>PYHW01010717.1:9812377-9828289 GCA_013186435.1 Turdus rufiventris
AAGGATCACTGCCCCCACCCTCAACAGATGGTGATAGAATAGATACCTTTTATCATACTCTGTATTGTAATGTGTGGCTTATAATCAGGCATATTTTATAATCGTGAAATTACTGTATTTCATTAATTGGTCTTTTTGTCTTGGAAAGGTATGAAAAAAGCATACTTTCTATAAACAAAACAAAATTAAGAGCATGTTAGTTTGTATTTTCTGTCTTCCTCTAAAATTTTGGAATCAAGCAGATTCATCAGCAAGTTGAAATGTTTAATCTGCTGTGTAGTTTAATGTTCAGTTCTGGGTCCAGGCTCAGTTTAAGACAAGAGAAAGACCAAACAGTAATTCAAAATATTTATGCTTTTTGCAAGTACCTTTGAGCTTTGCTGCAAAAGTCTCTGTGAATGGAAAGGAATACTGACAATTAAAAATCAGGTATGTGAACTCTTGGAAGTAACCTGCTAGTAGGGGACTTAGCTTGTAAAATGAATTGCAAAAGTCTCAGATGAAGAGTTGAGTTCTACTAGAGAGGTATTAAATTTTCCTTTTGGAAAGCTAAGTATATAAACTATAGATTGATTTTTAAGTTAGGACAGCATTTGTATTTCACTTTGATGTTTGACTAGATAGGTTTCGTGAGTTAGACAGAAATCTTAGAAATATGTCAACATCACAAAGATACTTTGGAAAAATGTCACAGCAGTAGTTATATTTGCATTTTTGTTTGGCATGACTTGTTGCTTTTCCATTGAAGGCAAACGTGACATTCACCTGAAAACTCAAATTTGGCAGCAAGAGTTCTATAGTACTGGTAGGTGTGAAACAAAAGGGCTTAATAGGTGGATAAGGTTCCAGTGGCAGGACCCCTCATGTAACATTGGTATAAAAATACTTTACACTTGAGAATATATTTAACATTTCTCACTTTGAGTTTGGGTTGGAAGGTCACTTTCTATATTATGAATGAATGGCTAATGAAGGGCTTGGGTGTCCGAGTGGATGTTTTTATGTCAGGAAATACTCAAATGTCCTTTTTATTGTCCTCTGCAAAAGCTCACTGATGCCAGTGGCCTGTTTGCAGTCTGTAAACTGCCACATGCACAGAAGTAAGAACTGCTGGAAGAATAAACCTGCTTGAAGACCTTGGTTGGTCTTGTGCTGCTTTATATTTGCATATTATTTAGTTTTTAAAACTTAGCTTTGTTTTTTAAAGAAAATGATCATAACGAATCAATAATTGAATTTGGCCTTCACTGTTGAGTCAGTAAGAAATTTAGTAAATGTCTGCTATAGTTAGTGCTCTGAGCTCTTTTGTTAAACGGTGATATTAAATTAAGCCTATGGCCTGTTTCTTGTGAAATTTATTGTAATAGTTAAATAGTTCAGTTGTCACTTTTAACTGATGCTACTTTCTCCATTAGACTACATGAAGAAATCATTGACTTCTATGACTTCATGTCCCCTCGTCCTGAAGAAGCAGCTATGAGAAGAGAGGTAGTAAAAAGGATAGAAACAGTCATCAAAGATCTTTGGCCTACCGCTGATGTGAGTGTAGCTTCAGTTGTGATTTGCTTTTCTAGTAAATGGTAGAGCTTGTTCACTTAGCCTTGCTATTATCTTTCTTTCTTTTAGAAATTAAGCAAGTAACTCTTCAAGTTTAAAGCAATTGGCTTAATATCACAGCTCTTGCAGTACTTGGAAATTTATTTTATAAAGTGGGGCAATTTCAAACCTAGATTTTGGGTTAATGAATTCTACTGAATGGTTTTTTCATTATGAGAACTGGGAATGTGAATAATTGTCAACTTTTTGTAGAGCATTTCTTAAAGTAAAAGCTAATTAAATCGATTGTCTCAGTACAATTAAATTTTGAATATTAAAGTGAGACTGACTACCTATGTATCAATTTCTGCAAGGAGTCCTTAATGTGTGAATATTTTAAAATCAAAATATATTCCAAAAGACCAATTAAATGCAGATTTTTTTTTTGTACTCTTATGAATTTGACATTCAAGGAATTATTTTAGCCCTGCTGTAGTGGGGAAATTGTACTCCCCCGAGATGTGTTGCAATTTAAGCTGTTGTAATTTCAAACACTTTGTTACCTAGTGAATAAGTCTGCCTATTCAAAAAGAATGTACTATATTCTGTGTTTCTAGCATCACCTTTGTGATTGCCAGTTTGTAGCATTGTCAGTAACAACCAGAAAATTGTTTCAGACCAGGGTGATTTAATAGCATTCCATGGCAGACAGTGAGGGCTCAGGCCACATCACTGAGCTAAAAAAGCTGTAAAACTCATCTGCTTCATCCTCACCCATGTTTTTTCTTCACAGTGAGATTTTTCTACCTTGTGGAAATTGATATGAGCACTGAAAAGGGCCTGCGTTGCCCAGGAAAAAACTAAGTGAACTTGTAAATTGGGCTCTGCTGTATTAGAGAGGGAAGAACATCTCAATTCTTTAGATGGGAAGCTTGCTGAAAGTATGATGTTGCCTGTGGATGTATCTTCATTGTGCCTACTTTTCCACACACAGACACATTCTGCTACTTCATAGTTGCTCTTAACAATTAAATCTGAAGTGTTTATATTTATTTGAATTATATGTTTAGATGTACTTGCTGGCTTTTAAACCTAAAAATTTGGAAAAATTTTCCCTTAAACTCTTCCAATATCAATGAAGCTGTCCTGTAAGAAAAGGAAGGAGCAGGAAGGAAATTGTCAAACTGGAAGTAATGTAAAGAACTTGGTTAAATTTATTCTTTGCTAGCTGGATTGGTAATTATTTCATGTTAAAGAAGCCCAGTTTCCTCTAAAGTTGTATCCATAAGACAAAGTGTGTTTGTACAGAGAGAATATAGTAAAGTAACTTTTTTACTTGGCTATATCCTTAAGAACTGGAAAAAAGTATGAAGTTTTGTGACAGTAAAAGGAAGTGAGCATTCATAATTGCAAGATATTTTCCTGCTGTGTTCTT
Organism: Turdus rufiventris; assembly: GCA_013186435.1. Lineage (NCBI taxonomy): Eukaryota > Metazoa > Chordata > Aves > Passeriformes > Turdidae > Turdus > Turdus rufiventris. The sequence goes on from PYHW01010717.1 coordinate 9,815,349, forward strand.
TTCAGGTCCAGATATTTGGCAGCTTTAGTACAGGGCTTTATCTTCCAACTAGGTAAGTAATAGTTTACTCTTGTCTTTTTAGAGAAATGGTAAATTTCAAGGAGTTTAGAATGGAACATGCATATGTATCAAACTTTCAGTAAAACTTTTATCTAATATTTCATGTGACAAAGGGAAGAGCTTTTGAACTTCAAGATTTGTGATAAATATTTGATGTATCATCTTACTGCTCTGCTTATTGACCCTTTGGTGAATAACCTTTTCTTCCTTGTATCTGGGATTAGTCCTTGGCTTTTTTTTTTTTTAAACAGCCAGTGAAACTGAATATTTAGCATTTCCCTTGTAAGGATTGTGTTTTGTTAAACAAGACAAATTACTGATAATGTGTCACTTATCACAGAGTTACTGTGTAAAGTCAAAACAACCATGACAGTGTTGTATTCCCCTCTTTTTGGAGAGCAAAATGTTATTCTTAATTTGGCATTTTATGTCCCTTAATGGTTCAGTTGGATATGGAAACCTGTGTAGCTCTGCCTTAAAGATTCTGTTGTCTTTACATCAATTAAATTTTCTGAAGGAAGGCACTGGAAATTTTGTTTCTATGAATACCAATTACTGATGAAATTCTTCAGTTTATTGAAGTGTCTGTCAACATGAATAGATAGATGAGGGATAGAATTAAACTGTGGAAGTCAGAGAGCATGAAAGGTAAAGGGGAAAGGAATGCAAAGAAGAACTCATCAGACTAATGGAAGCAAGAAACTAGAATACTGCTTTGGGTCTAAAACAGCATGCACTCTCTTGCTTAAGGTTCCTAGAAGAAGTTTGTTGGGATCCTACATTGCAAATTGCTAAATGAACAGCTTTTATGACTTGTAACATGTAGAATGCCAATCTTACCGTATTTTTGGGTAGTATATTGTGCTTTAGACTTAATGGATTTCATGCTGTATTCTTTTTGTCTAGTGATATTGATCTAGTTGTTTTTGGGAAATGGGAACGACCCCCTTTACAGCTGTTGGAGCAAGCACTGAGAAAACACAATGTGGCTGAGCCATATTCCATTAAAGTACTTGACAAAGCTACGGTAAGTAATAGCTTTTGAATACTGAACTGAAAAACGTTCAGTTGTTGGTGACAAATAGTATTCTTAATTCTTGAAGCAAATTATATTGTCTTAAGCTCTCTGCAAGATTCCAGTAGAATCTGTATGTGCTTAGCAATAGCATGGAGTCTTTTACATGGACATTGGTAGATCTGTGTACGGTTTGCTGAAGGCCATATTTTATACGTACTTTGTCAATAAAGATCTGAAAGTTAGTATTTGCAAAATATCCAGTAAAATAAGTTAACTATTTGCATAATGTTTTTCCACTGATCTTTGAGCGGAATTTGTTAAGCCACTGACTAGAGCTGTCTAGCTTTCAACACGGTTTTCAGTTGTCTTGTTTCTGATGGCATAGTGAAGTGTTCCAGACCTAACATTGGGCTTTCCCATCCAAAATATACTACTTGAGAGCTTTATAACATTTGTGAGACTAGTGTGTTATTTCTTGCATCTTTCTTGCAAGTCATGTTGAATATGTTAAAAACTTTAATGCACGAGAGTTTTATGTTACTGGGCAAGTCATGTTTTCTTCAGGGCACTAAGGTGAGTATTCAAAACTTCTGTTAGCAAGCTTCTGTTTTGTGTTCTCTAAAACAGTCTTCCTCTTTTATGTTCATAATATTCATGTGGCTTTCATTAGAGTAGCAGTACATAACAGTAGCTTTAGTAGTCTTTGGTTACCTGAGAGCTAATGGGATTTTTAGAATCTGTGAAGCTAAACTACATATTCAGTCACTTTATATTAATTTTTTCCTGCCATATTGCTACAGCTGCTTTGCTTTATCTCTTCTGGCTTTCATTTGACTCTGCATTGAACCAGTTCGTCTTGATAAACCAACAGGCATTACTTTCTGCTAGGCTGGTTTTCTGTCAGTTCAAGAAGTGAATGGTGCAATGCTGGATCAGAGGAATGCAGTTCCCACAGGTTATGAGATTAGAAGATCTCCTATTAACTTGAATGAGTCATTAAATTAAGTAAATTGTCATATGAAACACTGCTATTGCAGCTATGAAGGCAGATAGCTAATGGCTGTGGTAGAGTTCCAGAGTGATGGCAAGTTAATGTGGTTGTGCATTAATCACCTCCCTAGAAAGCATTCACTTGTCAGTCAAGTTAGGATTGTTACCTCCTCAGACTTGATAGTTGTGTTCATTTGAACTGCTAGTATCCATGTGTCTTGAGTAAGCTAGGGAACAGCACCAGTGTTGTATTTCTGGGGATTCACAATCTTATCTTAATCTTTTCAGGTACCAATAATAAAACTCACTGACCAGGAGACAGAAGTGAAAGTTGACATCAGTTTTAATGTAGAAACTGGTGTAAAGGCAGCTCGATTTATCAAAGAATACATGAAGGTATCAGCCATGTATTGAATGTTATGCTACTTACCAAGGATGTGGTAGATGCTTAGCTAACCTTTATTGGTATGGCTTGACAATTTATTGCTGGAGACTATTCTCATTAATAATTAAACATGGATATTTTAATTTTTTATCTATTGGTGTTCATTCAGTTTTCCCTTTGAGTGCTAGGTGTTTGAGTGGATAAACCTGTACAGTATGAAAAGACTTCTACAGTCATGTCTAGATTTGCGGATAGGCACTGAACTTTGGTTCTGAAGCCAGTACTCTTCAAGATTTGCTTTCCTTGAATTTAAGTGATGCTGCATTATGAATGCTATCTTGCTAAACTGTCAAAAACCAATTCTTGTGCAGCTACACACTTAGAAGTTTCCTTTTATGCTCTGTAGTAAAAGTACTATTTAGAGTGAAAGCTTTAACTGTAGTGACACTGGCATTCAAAGAAGGATATAAAAATCTTACTATTTAGATGGGAAATAAATTTGATGTATAAGGTCTTTGAGTAAGAGTTGAATTTTGTTAAACCATTTCTAGAATAAAAAAAGCATGTTTCAGTTCTTTCCATGGAAACACTGTAGAGCGCACCACTGGAAATATTTTTGTATTATATGAATCTTTGTGGTGAGATTGTGTACTTCTTTATTTGTTTTGGAATGTTGCYGTTGTCATTGATAAGACTTACTTTGCTTTGCAGAAATATTCTTTGCTACCTTACTTGATTTTAGTATTAAAACAGTTCCTCCTTCAGAGGGATTTGAATGAAGTTTTTACTGGTGGAATTAGCTCTTACAGCCTAATTTTAATGGCAATTAGTTTCCTGCAGGTAAGTCTATTCCTTGTTTGTATGTATGTTGTTTAAAATATTTTGGCTTCTGTACCTATGCCCTTTTATTGTACTGTTTCCTCGGATGCCCCTTGCAATGCACAGCATTACTATTAGGGCTCTGTCTGTTTGACTCTTGAAAGATCATGTGGACTACCTCTCAAACACCCAGGATCTATCCTGTGTGAGCTGGAACCACAGCAGGAGCCTTGTGAAAGGCAGAGAGGCTGTGCATTGTTCTTTGCACCAGGGCTTGTACCTGAATCACCTTAATGGTGATTCATAAATCTGCAGCATGCATTTTTGTCTTTTGCTTCCCAGAGTACTGGTACTGAATGTGCAGAGTAGTTGATTTCAGTGTTTATTAAAATGATGAAATCCAACTTTTTACTTATATGTTGGTTAGGTTTTGACATGCTTAAGACTGGCAGATGCTATGCTTGACTGATGAAATAGCCAAGTTACAATGTTACAAACAAATTAGAACTTTGCTTAATACATTTTTGTGACAGTGAGCCTCGTACAGGTATGATGAGATATGGAGTTAGCATGTCTAGCAGATATGGCAGTGGAAAACTTACGTATTCTGCTGCTGGTGGTGTTGACTGAAATATTACTATAGATTTTTCATACCAAATACAATAAGTGGAGATACAGACACAAACTGTATTTCAGTTGGGGCAACTAGATTGCCCCCCACTTTCTGAAAACATTGAGGGATGGATTTGCTGTGGAAAATTGGGTACTAGTTTGTTACTAACTAGACTGTAAGTTAGTATGCAGTACTTCTTTCTTGCTTTTGATTTAGGGAAAAAAATCCCTAATCCTCAAAAAGGATGAGGAAAGAGGAAAGAATTCTTTGGCTTCCAGATGCTGAAGTGCTGCCCCCTCTCGGTTTTTGGGAGTGGCTTGAGTACATGAAGAGTGACTCAGTTGAGACTTATGTGAAGAAATACAAAGCTGTTTAAATGAGAGCTCTTTGTTGCCCTGTGTTACAGTCTGAAAACTACTAATTTTTAAACCTGGTTTGTGTTACAGCTACATCCAAGAATTGATGCCAGAAGAGCTGATGAAAACCTTGGAATGCTTCTAATAGAATTTTTTGAACTCTATGGAAGGAATTTTAACTACTTGAAAACTGGTATTAGAATAAAAAATGGTGGTGCCTATATTGCCAAAGAAGAAATCATGAAAGTCATGACTAATGGATATAGACCATCCATGCTATGTATTGAAGATCCTCTCCTGCCTGGTAAGACTGTACACATCTTGCAATATTCCAGCGCTCTGGCTCAGCTTGTGCTCTCAGCTTGCATTGTTAGTCTGTCAAACGAGTTTGAGAAGCTACACTAGGAAGAGGCTGTTGCTGGTGCAAAGGTCAGGAGGGCTGAGGGATGTGGATCTGAGGTCTCCCAAGATTCTTAGCCTGAGTAAATTGGATTGCATACAAGACAGTGCAGTTGCATAATGCTTCAGAGATACAGAACTGTGTTGAGTACATAATAAGAGTCACTGACAGTGCTGAGAGGTAGTGAAAGAAAGAATTCCAGGAAATTCTGGAAGGGGAGTTGTTAGCAAAACAGTTCTCCATTATTTGATGTGAGAAGGAGATTGGAAGGTGTAGCTTTTCCTGCCACAGTCTGTGGTGCCATACTTCAGATAAATCACACCACATGGGAAGGAAATGCCCCAGATGCAGAACCTGTTCTGCAGGGTGTTGCCACACAGACTGCACCCACAGGGGTGTATCTATAAAAACCAGTTGCATTGTGATGGTGGTGTGGAGAGCACTTTGTATAACTTGCTTCTGTGCTGCACAGGGATCTTTAGGGAATAACATTTTAGAGTTGCATGTTCTTTTGAAAGTACTTAACATAATTTTTTTTTAGATTTAGTTTTGATTCAGTAACCCTCAAAATAATTGAACTTAATTTTGGCTAAGTGCCTCAGGGTAATTTCCAGCTTTATAGTACTCAGTTTGTATTCTGTTTAGACCATCATGAGTAGCTGAAATTTCAAACCAGCTTTTTAACAAAGTCAATTTGCAGTTAATTTGGACTTCAGCACAAGTATTTCTAGAATGTAATTGGCAGTCAAAGTCCATACTGTCATATCTTATTTACAGCACTTTTAAAGCAAATACCATGGATCAGGAGCTGAAGTCTGGCACTTTTCTAAATACTCAATATGCTGAAAGTTCATAGTTCCCTAGAACAGGTTACAGGCTGTGATATTCATTTGTCTAACTGTGTCTCTGGTACATTTGTAACTCTGAGTTTGTGTCCATCATGACTCTTGTACTTGGCCAGGCATAGGTTAGGGTGTGATTGTGCACTACTTTTATTGTCATTGAGATGTCCTTTAGGAGCTGTGTACTTACTTGCTTGAAGACCCGTTTGAATAGCAGTTTGAGTAGTTTGAATGAGCCACAATTGTTTACAGTCAAAAGTCTTTACTGCTCTCTTCTATCTGCTGGGGACTGAAGGAGAGCAAATTGTGTGCGCTATGCAATGTTTTAATCACTGCTAATAGTACTCTGGAGAAGAAATTAAGCCTTTCAAGTCTAATAGGGGCTCTGAACTGTTCCTCCTAGCATTAATCTTGCAGAAACAAAGAACTGTAGTTTAGAAGAACAGCTGTATGCTGTCAAGGAGTTGATAAGAATTAAGTTCTAGAAGAGTTTGTATGGTGTGAGATAATGTAATTCTTACAGGAGATGGTGTTTTGGCAATGGAAATGAAAGCTGGCAATATTTTGAAGTTATCTGACCACTATGTCTCATAGGGATATTTTCTAGCAACTACCACAGAACTTGCCAGATGAAGCTAGGAGGAAAATTACATGAAACATATAAGATGGCTCTTTGAATCGGAGCTCATGAGTACAGCCTCCTTAGATCCAGACTTAATCACATATTCCTACAGTATCTAAAATTGCCTGTTGAGTACATGTTAGTGGCATCTAGAATTCTGTTGATTAGTTTAGTTCTGTTATACTTTCTGTCCCAGTATAAAAATCTTTTCCAAGGGTTCAGGTCCTTGCCCAGTTTACATGTCGTCTCTGATCAGTTTGTGTTCAGATCCACTCAGTGTCTGATGCTCAGGGTTGGTGGCAATACTGTGAAGGAGATGGAAATAAGTTATTTTCATAGTCTTGACTTAAATTGCGTAAGCTACTGCAGAGTTTTACCCCTGCAAACCTGTATTTGCACTGTATGCACGAGTTTTTAATTTTATTTTTCAGGTTTTCTTTTTTTTTTTTTTAGCCTGATTGCACCTTTCTCCAAAGTTCCTGTTAAGCCTCAGAAGAATATTTGAAAAGATGGCTTCTTAATCCCAAAATGAGACAAAAAAATACAGGGATAAAAAAGTCTCTCCCTTTCAATTTCTCAAAGATTATCAAAGTAGTGTAAAAGTCACTCCTGTGAGTGTATGTACTAGTTCAGCAATAGGATACTGAAGGGTATAACTCAAAAGAATAATGTGATCTTGTAGGGAACAGGAATATGTTTAGTGGAATTAGTTCTTTAAATTGAAGGAACTGTTTTTTTATTCAGTGTGAAATGGTTGGTAATGTCTGGCTGATAAATAAAAGGTGTCATCAGAAGGATGTGATGCATCATTCTACCTGCTCATTACCTTCTGTTAGTTCCTGGATTTGGGAGCAACAGGCATGAAATGATGGTGGTGTGGTTTTGGTTGTAGTGGATTTTCTTAGATTCTGTTGGGTACTGCAGGGTTTCCTCAGAGATTCTCAGACTGATCATTGTGTGCCAGAAGATAATTTCTGTGATTTAAGAACCAGGGTTCCAACAAAGATATCAGAAGTCAACACTTCAAATGGAAAGCTTGTTGAGGTCTGGATTTGAGTTATCAGACTAATATAGCAGTGATGCATTTTGAAGTAATCATTTATACTTGATCTTTGTACATAGTCTAAGATCTTTCATCTTGAGTTAGTGTCCTAGGACAGGGTGATAAGGTGAACATCATTGCCTTATCGTTGTCTGAAGTAGGGAGTTTCCATAAACATCTTGCACCTGCATCATTTCACACTTGTTCTTTTTGTAAAATACTTAAAAAGTAAAAGCATTTCTTAAGTAGAACTGCAAAGCCAGATACTCAGAAGTTAGTTCACAGGAATATGTTGGTGCAGGGTAGATGATGTCATCTTGGAAGAGGTTTGTCTGGAGTTGGTCTAGCAGTATCCTGTCTTGGAAGACATCACTATTTGTAGTTGACAAATCTTTTAATCTGTGGTTGTAAGACAAGCTTGGCACTTATCCAGCAGACTGTTAGGGGGGCCTGTTTTATACCTTTGTGAATCAGGTGATTATCAAGATCCTCCAGTCATTTCTGATGCTCAGAGCAGGAATAATTTTGATTTAGTTTCAGACTGGTAGTGGCTGGAGTAGCTAAATTGCTACTGTAACACGAAGTTTAAAACCTGGAGTACCACCTGTGCCACTCCATTAATAAGAAAGTTTGTTCTTCATTCTGAACTGGGCAGCAATGAAAGTTCTAAACCTTAAATTCAAGGTTTTTTCTTTGAAAAGAGATTCTTTAACTCTCCGGGTTTATTATGCTTCATGTTGCTTGCTTCTGCATCTTGATAGGTCACAAGTACAGGAAGTAAATAGATTTGAGATTGGCAGCATCTATGAGATAATCTCTTCTAGCCGTAGTGGCTGCCCAAAATTATTCATTGCAGCTTTTCAATATCAGCTATTTGTCATTAGAACCTGCAAATATGTATGTTTCTGTGTGTATGTAAAACATAAATGTTAATAAAAATACACAGGTTCATTGAACTTAGCATTTGAAAGAACCTCTTCAGTGCTGAATGTTGCAAAAAGCTGTTTACTAGCTAATAGCTTAACATTAATGGGTCTGCTTCAGTCCTAGCTCATGGTCTTACCTTTACCTTTTCAGGCCGTGTTCTTAAAACTGCTTCAGGTAAAGGAAGGCTACCTGATGGAGTGGTAATACTCATAGCAAGTGATGGAAATTTTGGACATGCTCCTTTAGGGATGAAGGCTTTGTAAGAAAGAATAAGGATTGAATTATACATGAAATCACACATCATTGTTATCTGCTAATGTACATCTGAGGATTAAAGTATGTATGATTTTTTTAAAGAGTGACAGCATTTGGGTGGCGTGCTTTAACTTATCAGTCTAGATTGTGACAAAAGAAGGATGCTCAGTTATGTAAGACGTGGTTCTCTAAAGACAGTGATCTCTCAGAAGAGCAGCAAATGTGTGATCTTCTGGCTTCTTTAATATGTTGCTTTCTGGATTGGCTAGGGTCATCTTTGTGCAGTTCACACTACCTCCAGCTGCAGCCCAAGTAAAAAGCTCTATAGACTGTAAAATTAAGACCTGTTAATTCAGACATGTTTATGAACTAGTTACAGGTGGAGGAGGAGGCAATCCAGGAACCTAAGCATGGTGTGGCATGAGCTATTCTGCCTCTGCTCTCAAATCTGCTTCAATCAATACTCAAACACAACTTCATCGATTTAAACTAAACTGCCCAAGTTTACTATATTATGATTTCTTTTGCTGGCACAACAGAGGACATAGTGACAACCGATGAAAGGAATAGCCAATATTTTGTGGCAACCCTGTCTTCATTTTGCTATGACTTTATGCAGGGTACATGTCAAATGTACCTGCCTAGGATTAGGTTAGACTAAACTAATACAGATTCTTGGAGTGTGCATTGAGTGTGTATTCTTAATTTGTGTTATGTGACTTTATAGATAATTTAGGTTGGAAAAGAGCCCTAACGTCAAGTCCAACTGTAGGTGGACTTGAATTTAGTGGTAGGTGCGATTATGTGTGTTTAGCCACTTGTATGTATTCTATTTCTACATTGCTTCTCAATTTAATTCTCTTACATATCTATGTTTAGAATACCATTATATGGCTGGACACAAGTGTCCTGACCATGAAAAGCCCATACTGAATTAATCATAACTTTTCTAGTAGAATTAACATTGTGTTGTGATTTTGTGACCAGTAAAATATTTTGTTACTTTTCAGCCACCTAAGTCCTTTGTGAAGTCCTCTGTAAAGAACATTACCATGTGTTTCCTCCTAGATTCACTGTTGTAGGCCCACACTGATCTCTGCTTTTACTTCAGGGTAGAGTCCAATAGGAAGTAAACCCTTTGGAGAGGCTTCTGTAACTTTGAGCCTAGTGGCTGCTGGATACTGCAGTGGTGAATTCAGAGCAAGATACTCAGTTATGTCAGTAAACAGGAAGTATTTCTTGATCAGTGTGACCATGTGAATTACTGTGAAAATTCTGTTTTCCTGAACTGCTTTTATGTTTTCAGTTAATTTTCATTGATTATGGTTTTCTGTTAGAGTGGCATTATGGTTGGAGGATTTTGAAAGAAATCTGTGGGTTTTTCTCCCTTAGATGGCAGATCTCGGCGTGTTTGTCTATAGTGGCTTGTTGGACAAAATACTCAGGGGAGTGAAGCGTTCCTCTAAAGTCCAACTCAGCCTTGTTGGATTCAGTCCTCCAAAGGATGGATTCTGTCTTTTACCCATCAGTTTTTCAAAGCAGATTTGTTTTAGTCTTGGGCCTTGAATCTGATTTTCATATTTGATGGTTCATCCCTTTCTAGTGTTCTCACAGCATTTCACACATCATTCTGAAGGAGGGAACCTTTCACTGTAAGCAGTATTCTACCCATTTGAGACCTAGTTTGTACTTTATGCAATTTGAAAGCTGTTTTATTTGTGCTTCTGAAATGTACTGACAGTGAATTTTGATGTCTGATGCCAAATACATCCAAGGAAATCCCCCAAATGTAGTAGCAGCAAGATTATTCTAGGTATCAAATAAGAAATCTGTTCTTGTACATTGTCATTGATCAGAAAGTGTACAATGTTCTGAACTTCTGCAGTTCTTCACATGGCAACAGATTTGGAAAGAGTTCCCGTTAAAATGTCACTAATGCCTAAAGGAGGGCAGTTGAGAGTGCCACAAACTTGATCAAAAAACAATACTATAAAAACTTATGGAATCTGCTGTGACAGATTTTTGAAAAACTGGCTTATCCTCTGGAGATGAATATCTGTATGTGCTGGTTTATTAATCTGTAGTTTTGATAAGGTTAAATAAGGTTTGATGTGAGTCTACCTGACCTAATGGAGGTAATGTGGTTACACAAATGTAATTTTAAACTGAATTTGGCCTGCAGGAACTCTACTGGTAAGTGAGATATTATGCTTTAAGCTTGGTAGGTTTGCTCTTGAAGACAGCTCTAAGAGCTTTTCTCTATGCTCTGTTTCTTTCAAGCACTATATGAGTGTTTTAAAAATGGTAAATTGAATGCATAATGTTAAGTGTCATTCCCAAGGTCAACTTCTTTTGTTGAAATAGGAACACTTAGACATTCCTGATAAGGCTATGATGGGATAGCCAATTTAAACAGAGTTAAGCTGTATTTTTTAAGACTTCTGAGCTTTAAGTGTGAATAATGTTTGGTAACTGATATTAAAAAAAGATGATCTGATGACTGTCACATTATTTCAGGAAACGACGTTGGCAGAAGTTCTTATGGTGCCATGCAAGTGAAACAAGTTTTTGATTATGCCTACATTGTTCTTAGCCATGCAGTATCACCACTTGCAAGATCATATCCAAATAGAGATTCTGAGAGGTAATTAGTTCACTTTTTCAATATCTGTTTCTCTGTGTAATCAGTTAGGAATGTTTGGGTCTAGATTCATAAAAGGAATGTTGTTATTTTGTTGTTTAACTGTGATTATATTGAAATCTGCACAGAAATCTAAGCTGACCAGGGATATGAAAGTACAATGTCTCAATGTGTGCAGCTTTGAAATGAAGAGAGTATGATAAAACCTAGGATGAGTGCAATGTGAGATTCTGATAGTGTGGAAGGGAGCCAGAAGATATTTGGTCTTTCCTCAAAGATTCTGCTTGAAGTATTTCAAGGGAGGGTTTGCTGGTTTAATGTGTAGTATGATGCATATCTATATTGTAGTAGAAAGAAATGTGTGTGATCAAATCGCTTGTTTAGACAATTAGAAAGCTAGACAACCAGGTAAGAAGTTCCCTGGTTCTTTAATACATGCCCCCATAAGCTCTTTTAAAAGACTTGATATGTATTTAAGAATTAAAAAAATAATTAAAAGTTCTATGTTAAAAAAAACCCCTAATAGAATCAGCCCTGTTTGATCATAATGCCAGAACTGCCATTAAAAGCAGCATACTTCTAGGCATGCCACTTTTAATGCAATTCTTAGTGTCTTTCATAGAAATACTACCAGTACTTTGAACTCTTGCCTTTACGATTTCTGTTTTTTGAAAGAGAGAGGAGAAAGACAATGAAGGCATGGCAGCCATGTGGTATTTCCATTCATGTATGTGCTCTAGCACATTTTGTTCTAATCCTCAGTGTGAATTTGGTCTAGATCAGAGGATGTTTCTTCGCTGAGACTTCCCAATGGCTTTGAGCTCCCCAGCTAATCAATCACAGGGAAGAATGGCTGTAAGATGTCACATAAACCATCTCAATAAAACTGCAAACTCTAGTCATTATGTAAACTTCCAGCATTAATGTCACTGGAAGGTTGAAATAGTTTCCTCTAGTAAGTTTACATCAAAGTGGGCACAGTCTTTCACTTGTGAAGTTAAAATTGACAGTACTTTGAGTGTCTGTAAATCCTTTAGGTTTTCAGTGGTATTAAATTCACAAAGGTTGAGACTGCACTGTGATGGAGGTACAGAAGAAGTGGTACAGGGTGTTACACACTGACATCTGAGACTGCTCTTTTAAGATATATTAAAGGCCACTGTTTAATGTGTATTGGCTGACAATTCTTGGAACTGAGTGAAACTTTGTTCTTACAGGTAGAGTAACCTAGGGATTCCTGAAGTTTTGCTTATCTTGGGTCTTTGCCTCCATTAACGTCTCTGTTTTTCTCTGAAGGATATTGTCATTCTCTTATGAGGTGTCTGTATTTACTACGGGCATTAAAAAGTGTATTTGTACAGCATCTAATGGGAGCCTCAGGTGTCATCAGTATGTGCACTTTGCATGGATTTGCATTTTTTTATTGGATCAGGGATATATTTGTATTTTGTTCACAACTGCAAACCTGTGGAGCAGTCCCAGCAGCCGTGTTCAGATGTCATGTCTGACCTGTCTGTGCCAGTGATATCTGAATCTCAGAATCCATCATTCCACTGGCTTGCAAGAGGAACAGCGTTCAACAAAGTTGTGTATACAAACAGTTCCCCTAGCACCAGTCTTGTCAGTGCCTAAGGGCTTGTAAATGGATGATGAGCTATTTGGTAACAAGTTTGTTGTAGGAATCAACAGTCCATGTTTGGTCTCGGTTAAATCTGATGTGCTTGGGTAACCCAGTTGTGTTTGTGGATCCCTCTTCCTGCTCTAAGGCAGAGTGGTCCATGCTCTGTGTAAAGACCTTTCTGGTGGTCTGACCTAAACCCTGGCCATCTGGGAAAACTTTGTCCTGATCCATTTTTTCCATTTTCTTGACTTGTTATTAGGTAGATTAAACTATAGCCTAACTGTAACTATAAACAGTGGGCTCCCTTGAAGACTAGGGTCTGGTTTCTAGTGAACATGACATTCTTTCAT
>PYHW01010717.1:9828959-9863614 GCA_013186435.1 Turdus rufiventris
AGATAAGGATCACTGCCCCCACCCTCAACAGATGGTGATAGAATAGATACCTTTTATCACACTCTGTATTGTAACCTAAGACAGTTGCTGACACTCGGTAGTGCGGCTTATAATGGTGAAATTACTGTACTTGAAAGTATAGGAAGTTGTAGGAGTCTGAACTCTACAGGCTGAGCTTATTCAGTTTTGTCTAATTGGGGCTAGCTTTTTCCTGAGTGGTTGGTTCTTGAACTGTGTCTGATGGGTTTGAATTCATATTTCCTCTTGCTAAGGGAGGTTTCTATGTACAGAATTCTATTTTGTAGATGACACTTAGTAGATTCCTTATCTTTCTTGGTGATTCTGCAGTTTTTTTCAGGGTCAGTCCAACACAAGAATGTCTATATTAATTTAAGGCTTTCTAGAAAGCTGCTCCTTCTAATAGTCCAAATGGGTGAAAAAAAAAGTCAGATTGTGGTCCTTCAGCAGCATAGGCTTTTTTCTTCATGTTCTGTAGTAGCAAGTCCCACAGAATAATAAAGGATAGATTCACATCACTCTTACCACTATCGTCATTCAGGCTTCCGAATAGCTCTTAATTCCCACTACACCTCAGATGTTCCATCTTCTGTGTGGAAAAACTTTCTTCTCAGTGGAAACTGTAATCAGCTGAATCCTGAAGGTAATTCTTACAGCTACAGAAATTACCTTAACACAATTTTGTCGTCAGTCAATGCCACCTTTTCCCTCCCAAGAACGGCTTAAGAGAGCTTGATTGACATTTGGTTGATTTTATTAGGAGCAAACAGCTTCCAAAAGTCATCTTGGCAAAAGGAATTTTCTCTTAGGAAGCTAAGAGACTGATACATTTTGAACCTGTACAGCTTGTATGCAAGGTAAAGTTTGGTGTTGTGTCTTCTGCCAAGGCAATAGAAAATCGTGATTGATTTCTTAATATTTAGGGCCATAGAGACATGAGTCTATCTGTGAAACAGGGTCTTTCCTGCTTCAGGATTGGTGTCAGTGTGTGCTTTGAACAGCTTCCATATGATCTTTGCCCCTAGCCTGTCTCTGGGAAAAGAGTGTGCCATCTCAAGATCATTGGGTTCAGCTCTTAACCCAGCCACTACTGTGTTCACCACTAAACCATGTCTCTCAGTGCCATATTCATGTGGCTTTTAAGTACACCCAGGAACAGTAACTTCATCACTTCCCTGGACATCCTGTTCCAGTGCTTGACAACCTGTTAGTTGATAAAATTCTTCCTAATATCTAATCTGAACCTTCTGTGGTGCAGATTGAGGTAATTTTGTCTTATGCTTTCGCTTATCTGGGGAAAGTGACCAATATCCACCTGGTACAACCTCCTTTCAGGTAATTGTAGAGAATGAGAAGGTCCACCCTGAGCTTCCTTTTTTCCCAGGCTAAACGACCTGGATCTTCACAGGACTTGTGCTCCAGACCCTTCCCTAGCTTCATTGCCCTTCTTTGGACTCAGTTTTGAATCAGTTCTGTTTCTTGATGAACCACAGGAAACCTTAGCAGATATTTGGCAACAAGCACTTGCTTATTGATTCATGTTCATTTAAATAGTGGATTCTGTTACCACCCTGTCCATGGCCTTTATATTAAGGTGTAATTTCATATTATACCTTGCTCAGGCTAAGTACCTGTGTACTGTCTTCTGTCAGCTGTGCTGTTCGTTCCTTCTCAGTCTGAATCTTGCCTTAAATGAGATCTAGCAATCCTGCAGTCAGAAGGTGAGTCAGGTGGACTTTCTGGCCTGACTGAAAACAAGTATCTCAATGCTTCTGTCATATCAAGAAGTTGATCCAGCTTGTGGCTGATGATGGGCAGATCAGAAACAGGAGAAGTAGCAGGAGTTCACATCTGGGCCAAGAGGGAGAGAGTGGTGTTGTAGCATTTCACAGCACTAAGTTGTGCTGCACTGGATGTGACAAAAATCCATCCTTAGGTTAATATTTATGTTTTGCAAATGGAGACGTTGGCTTACACACTGGTCTGTCACATAGTTCAGCTGTGAATGTGTGCTCAGACTGCATCTCTAAACAGCTCTGCAGCCACATCAGGGAAGCTGAGGAGGTCATATGGAATGAGGAATGGAAGACTTGGTTTTGCTGTCACATGCCCTTCAGTAGAAGTTAGACTTTGGAAAGCTTCTGTATTGTGCTAGACATGATGCAGCTGGATAAGGGAAAGAGACTGTCATGCCAACAGGTCAGATTTTGAGAAAGCCTAGGCAGTTTCCTACTGCATGTCTGGAGTTTTCATTTACAGATGATAGTCTTCAAAACAACTATAGCTAGATAGAAAATGATCTTTCCATCTCTGTGCTTGGAAGGTTGTTGGGTCTCTTTCTCATGTTTGTCTCAACTGATCTAACTGCTAACAGGTCCATATGTTAGCTTTGAGTTGCAACTGGTTGGCCAAAATAGTTCCGGGAGCTCTGGGAGCTGTTACTTGAATGCCTTCTGTCCCTTTAAAGGTATCAGTTACAACAGCTTTTCCTACCCAGTGTATTTGTCAGGGTAAAGGTTTTAGTTTTGGGATTTTCTTTAAGCCTCATGCTTAAGGAGATCATTCTCAGGTGTACCTTAGTGTGCTATTAGATGATACTGCACTTTTAATACCTGGGGGATATTTCAGTTATTTTGACCATTCTTTCATGGACTTGATGTTTTTCATGCTCTGCTGCTCACTTGTTCATGTGGAGCTTGGCTGGAGCTTTCCATATTTGATTTTGCTGAATGTGATGTCATCACTCTGATCTTTTTAAGAGTGTTCTTAAGATTTATTTGCCAAGTAGTTGTGCTGTAATGAGAGTGAGAAAAGTGTCCCTGTGAACCAAGGTCTTGCAGCATGTACAAGAAGCTTCTGAGTTCTTACAATAAAATGAACTAGCTCTGTAAATAGCTTATTCCTGCTCTTACTATATGATAATATTAAGGAAAAAATTTAAAGGGACATCTTTCTCAAGAGACCTGTCAGATTTTACTTACCATTTAACAGTATTTTTTCATGTCTTCTGAACAAGTATCTTTGAAGAATTGTTTGTCTCAGACATCTGTAGAAATTCTGGACTCAGTCAAAATAAAAGCCCCAAAAGCATGACATTTTCTCACAATAAAGGCAGGGTAGATTAATAGGTTTTTTGTTCCTATGCATTTTCAGCGTTGAAAACAGATTTAAGAACAATTTTCAAGTGCTTTTTAAAAAAAGTTGTTCTTTGAACCCATGGATATGCTTGAGACCCATACATAAGAAATGGTGTTCTTTTGAGATCAATACCTAGTTTGATCACACTTGCTTCCTCTTTCTTTGCTGCTTTATTAAGTATATGTCAGTATAACCTTAATCACCTTTCAGTTTCTGATGTCTCATAATGAATGTTTTTAATTTTTCTGCACAGGCAATGTGGCATGGATTTGCCTTTGGACTCCTGATCTTACAACTTAGTCAATTTCTTTTTTTCTACCTTTCTGGTAAAAAAAGAGAGTTTAGAGCTTTGAACTCAGTGTTCTTTGAAAGGAGCTGGTGAGGGAACATATTTCCCCATTCTGTGCCTGCAACTCTGTCACAATTGTTGGCCCAGTTTGCCTATTCGATAGCAGGCATTTTTGTATATTTTTGTCACCCAGTCTGATAAAACTACCAACCTCTATTGTTCATTTTGCTTCTGCTATATGAAATATTGACTCTTGCTTTACTTCCAGGAAAATGCTCCAGGAAGCATCAGACTTGGCAAACTCCTTGTATGTAATAAGCTTGTGTTAGCCAGCCCTGTTAACTTTCTGGTTCTAAGACCACAGCTGGTGGTAGTTATGAAATTTCTGTGTAATCCTAGAGTAAAAGCTCAACTGTTTCTGAAGGCATTCTCAGATGAAACTTTTTAACTGCAAGATTTTCTTCCCTGTCCTGCTGCTGACAAGACCTAGCTGGTGCATGTTGGAGTCCCATTCTGGCGTTGCTGTCTTGGGAACAGGCAGCTTTAGGGCCCCAGCTGAATCTCTAAGGTTTTGATCATCCATGTCTTCATTCTGTCTCCTCTTGCTCAGCTTACTGTTTGAGACTGAGAAACCAAAACTGCATTGAATATTTAAAATGCTGTTACCTTGTGGGAGTATACATTAACAAAGTGTGATCCTCTGATTTATTTGTTTTTTTCTTAATGTGCTCTGCTTAGCTATTGAACTGTGGTTCCCAAAGTATGGTCTGTTATAACCCAGATCTTTAATTTCTGAGTGGTGACAACCACGCTTTTAATTCTGTGTGTAAAATTCAAGATTTTTCCACTTTCCCATTTTCCAGCATGCATAATTTTATCCATGTTACATAATTAGAATGGTGGATGTCATGGATTCTGTCCTGGTGACCCATCTGCAGCTATTGGATTTATACTTTAGATTATATTATTTGGTTCAATGTTTGCTGGACTGACTTTTTCAGTACTAACAGTAATATGTCTTTAAAATTGGAAGGCTAGCATGGAACATGTGGTATTTGGTCTGCATGAGATAGTAATTGCTAGGAAAGTAGAAGAATTATTGCTACCTAAAGTGTTACTATGAAACCTAGTAAAGGTAATCTATTTAATTAGGGTTTTGTATGCCCTGCCTTCCCATTGTACACCTAAACCAAAATAAAATTCCAGTACCAGTACAAGGTACCTTTATGATGTGAAATACAGAATAAATTTTAATGTAACCATTGAAGATTAACAAAATAACATTACCTGCTCCACAGTGTAACTTTGCACATCCCATTTTTGTACAATAGTAATTTCTTCATGTATCTTGAGTGTGGAGTTTATAGTTAGTGTTTTAGTGACTAGTCTCTGATGGAAAGAAAGTTTGAAAATTTATCCCTTGAACAAGAAGACTCAAGAAGTATGATTCAAATAGCTGAATGTTGGGAAAATGTGGTGGAAAAACACTGCTTTGTTGATAACTGGTCACTGTTCAGCAGGACCAGGTAAGCTTTTTCTGTGAGCCTCTTGCTGTTACAAATTTATTGAAATTCTACCTTGTGTTGGAGCCAGTCTGTTTCTTGTTCCACTACCTCATGATCCATGGTACTTCCTTTACAATTGCGGGGGCCTTAACACCTTTTAAGTTGCTTTGTAAATCCAGAAGCAAGGATTAGTGAAGGTCTGTGTCTCCACACAGTCAGTTGTGGTGCTGGGGTGTTTTTTGTCTTCCATGCATCCCATACCTGTTTATAATTCAGATTCTGTGGAAAAACTCCCTTTATGGAGAAATGCAAGAACCATAAATTGCTTTTATCAAATATACTGTTATCAGCATGTGCATTCTTTATAATTAATATGCACTTCATATAGAAATACAGAGTAAAAAATTACCTATGTGTCACTGATTGCATGTTAGTATGGGAGAAGAAAAATAATATGAATATAAGTGGTGCTTCAGTGGATTAAGTGGTGTGCTAAAAAAAAAGGTTCAAACAGATTCTTTGGTTAGGGATATCTTAAACTGACTTTTAGCATAATTTGGTAGCTTGTTAAAATGCTTGCAAATATGTAACCAACAGTCTTTGTTTAATACTTAATTGAAAAATTTTTTTAGCACATTAGGTAGAATCATCAAAGTGACCCAAGAAGTGATTGACTACAGGGCCTGGATTAAAAAGAAGTGGGGGAGCAAAATTAATTTATCACCTGAACTTGGTAGGTATAGCAGGAAACCAACTTAAAATTTTTTCTTGAATTTGATGTAATTCAAACTACTCATGCCTTGAAATTAATCATTTAGATATACAGGAAAAAATAAAAGGAACTGGTAACTTTCTAACCCAAGATTAGTTTTCTCTGAGCCTATTTGTTAATTAGCTTGTTAAACTGCAGCTCTTCTTAGACTTCAAGGCCCATGTGTTTGTATTCTGTGCTCTTAAATGATACTTATGTTTTCTGTTAACAGATAATAGGTTGAAAATAAGAGACCCAATAGCTCTCTGCAATGGAGAACAGCAACAGAACAGAGACTCTGAACCATCTTACAATCAACACTTGGCATTGTCATTGGCCAATACACAACAGCTATCCTCTGGTTCATCTGCCTCTTCTGTGTCATCACTCTCCAGCAGTGACATTGTAAGCTTTTTCTTTTAATGGGTTAAACTAGTAAGTAGCAGAGATTATCTTCAAAGCCTTGATTGATACAGTAGCAGTTAATGTGATACTGTCCCTAAACTGCTGCAGCAAATCAGTAATGTCCCCTACTCAGAAAAATGTGTGAAATCAAATATTTTTTTTATTCAGTTAAATGGGTCTTCTTTCCATCCTAAATCTTTGGTACCCTTTGTGGTTGTAGTTAGATGTAATGAGATATAACAACCTAATCTAACAGTAGCTAATTAAGTAGAAGAGGAGAAATGTCCTCATATATTTTTTCCATTAAGCAAAATCTTCGATTATCCAATTCTCATCCTTGTTCCCTGTAGCTGAAATTGAAGCAGTCAGTTCATGTTTTAATGGTAACAGGGCACTTGCACGAAGTCTTGTTGTCAGCTTCCTTATTTTAAAGTCATTGCTGGGCTTTATTACAACTTCCTGGAAGAGGAGGCTGCCGTCTCTTGAGGTATGTTCCCAGACTCTTTAAGGTTCTGCCAGGTGGTTTTATTTTGCTATCAAGTTAAATCAGTGCAGAATTGGGCAGTGCAGACTATAAAGCACAGCTCTGCAAGGCATGAGTGTCTCATTGTAAATCTTCTGAAGCATTTTGTCATAGGTAGAGGCATTGATGGAACAAGATGTAGTATGCAATCAGTTATGACAGTGAAAAACTGGATGATGCCAAATACCTATTTCTTGTTTGCTTTCAAAAACTAGTCAAATACAGAATTAAAAATTGGGAATTTGTATTCAATAAAAATTAAGTAAATTTTGACGGACAAGCACTAACTGCATATGTTCTGGTTACTTTCTGTGATTACTTTACGCTACTGTTATTTTGGTGTTTAATTGCCTTTTTATGCCACCTTCAGTAAACAGGACAAATGTTTTAGTTGTACCATCTGGCTAATGAACAAAGAACAGCATGATACTTGCCAGTGATACTATTAGCCATGCTCCTGGTTGAAGTATATAATTGGGAAAATTTTGCTGTAATACATTTTATGAAAAATGCAAATACTTATTACCTTGGGAGTGCACAGTATTGGGTGGTGAGTTATGAACTCCCCTTAGTCCTGTTTCACCTAATGTTGAAGGTGAAACTTCATTGCCAGATGCCAGAGAAATTAATGAAAAGTGAAAAGGAAGCTCTGAACAAGATAGAACTGAAATCAACTTGGGCATTCACAAAGTAAAAGGAAATGCTGCATTTTCTAGCAAAATAAAAATCCATGTCATATATTGGCATTATGTCCTTAGCAGACTAATAGCATGTATGCTGTCTTAATTTGGAATGAAGTGGCAGGTTTCTGACAATGACTGAGTTCACCCTTCTCTTACTTGGGCTTGTGAGGTGGAGAAAGTTCTGGCTGAGCAGTCCTGAGCTGCACCTGATTCAGGAAGAGAAGCCTATTCTGCCACATGATCTGGCATAGTCCTGTGCCCAGTTTGCAGCAGAGGAACATCTGGCATGTGTGACAACTTGTGCCAGAACTTCTGGTGCATTATTAATAGGCATGATGTGGTGAGCTTTTCTGTCAGCTTCAGAAGGTAATTATGAATATGGTGGATTTTGTCACTTTAGACATAAATGAACTGTTACCTCTGATTTTTGCCAGGAAGGACTCTGTATTTATTTAAAGTTCAATCATCTGAAATTTTTTGGTACCGGAAGAATGAAAGCAAGGTATAGATTATAAAGAAAATGCAGGAGACAAGGAGATCCTAAAGTTACAGCTTGTTGATCTCTTCCCAGTCATTAAGGTTTTATTTTAATAGCAAGATATTATTATCTATGTCACTATTAACCTTAAGCACAAACTCCACATTAAGACATTGTTCCAGGAGGTATATTTTTCGTGACTGCAGAATATCTTTTGCTCTTTATGAGATGCAGCATCCTATCTGTTAAATTGTAGAGACTAGACAGTGTATTTGTTTTTCTGTTTACTGCTGAAGTTTCACTGGTAATAGTGATCAACTGCATCTGGTCCTTTGAGTTCTACCTACCAGTATAATAGAAGTCAACTCACTTGTGCTGAGGGAGAGGAAATAGTCTTGAAAACTTGTGACATTATTTCATCACATTGCCCCTCTCCAACCATACACTAAAGTTAGTTGTATTTTGAAGTCATCACACCACTGTTTACTGGTGATAAGCCTGGAGGCCTTGCATGTATTCGTCAACATGTCCTGGAAACAATATTTGCTTTATATATCAAGTGTGCAGGCATTATCAAAGCAGTGCAGTATTGCTCACAGGGATCCTAGAATTTTTATTAAACCCCATAGTTTAATAGTTGATTGCAATACAGTGTGCTGTATGTTTTTTAAGGGTTTGTTTCCTTGGAATTTTGACAGTGTTACAGGTTTTGCATTAATAATCTGTAAATATGACTCAGCAGCTGAATAGATAATTGTTCTGGTGTCTTGGATTTACGGGTCTGTCAGCTAAAGCAATGTTATAGATTTATTCTGGCAGCAGGAGAACAGGTCTCAGAACAATAACAAGGAGCATGTTTTTCCAAGACTGGATTGGTATAAACCAGAGCTAACATTTAGAAGCCAGCCTCTCAATGTCTGTATATGCTCAGGGAAATGGAAGAAGATAAGAGCTTACAGTTACTACCCTGAGTTCTGCACTCTGGTGGTAACTTTTTAAGAAGGAAAACTTAAGTACCACTGAGGAACAAGAGAACTGAATTCTTAAACTACTGTCTTCTCTTTCTCCATATATTTTAGATTTATGTGCTTTTTTCTCAGCATACAATCTGAAACTTAGTAGTATGTTTGCTTTCATCTTTGCACATCTAGGACTAGCTTGCAGGGGAACATACCTCTGGGCTACTGTGTGTCCACACAGCCCAAAATTAAGAACTGGCTCTAATGAGACCAGATCATAATTTGAACAAAAGGTATCCTATTATGGATTTCCCAAAGTGGCAGAGTTATTTACAAAATGCCTTAATCTAGCACTCTATGGCCAATGCAGTTCTAGCCATGTTGTCTCTAGTAGTGTTCTAGCCAAGTGCAAGATCTTAATCACAAAGGACAGTTTTTCAAAGGGCCAGTGAATTTTGGATCAAATACCTTGTGCAAGAGAAGCCTGTCTTTGGGTATCACTGTAACTATTGGCGGGAGAGCTGTTCAGTTTATGGGATTGTCCTACTGTACTTGTCAATACAGAGCTCTGACACTCAGCAGTACTTCTAGTATAGTTCTGTGCAAAATATCGAGTATTAAGATTCCTGCCTTATCTCAGCTCTGTGAAAAATGTAAATATTAGTCATCAGGAACAAACTAAAGGGCACATATTAAAAAAGCCTTATGATACAAGGAATCTGGTTATCAGAACATATTAGACCATTCATATATTTTTCTCAATTATGTTAATTATCAAACTGATCTATGTAGTAAGTCTTCTCTCAATGAAGCTTTCTGCTGATTTCAAATACCTTATGTTGCCCTGTAAAAAAGCAGGTATATTCCTCACTCCTGCAAACAGGTAAGTTGTACAATATGATGCATTCCTACATGATCTAAAAGATGTTGAAGTGAATAATAGAAGATGCTTTGTAAATGTCTTTGCCTTCAAGGACAGTGTGAAGTGTGTGAATTTTTGCTGTATGGAAGCCAGAGTCAAACTGTTGAACCACAGAAAACAAACAAACAAAAAATCTCACCTTCATACTGAGTTAAGTGATCGCTATGAGAATCTGAAACCAGATGGAATGAGCTATGTTCACTCCCAGCTCTCTACTTGTTTTGGGTAGTTGCAGATTTCAGTCTCACAATCTAAGCAGCTGACCAAATTCCTCTTGAAAGATGCTATGTTGGTTGGGATCTTTTTTCTGTGTGCTTTTTTTCATTCTGGACCTGCACTCTAGAGCTGGTTTCTTGTTGCTTAAGCATCATGGAGAAATGCTTTTCATTAGCTCAGGAAGTCCTAGAGTAGTGCTAGAGATTTCTACTGTGTGATAAGCAGTCTCTGCCAAGTGAAAAATGATCCTAGGTGTGTTCTTGCAGTTTCATTTTGGTCTGGTTTGATTTCTGGTGCTAATTATGTTCTGCAGTTCTGATGATACATCAAATAAAGCTTAACATTTTGTGACAGTGATGCCTGCATATGAGTAGCAGATAAAATGGCTCATAGGAAATTCTTAAAGCTCTCTTCTGTTACCTTATGGATATATAATATGATATCCAGTCCATCAGAGAAACTAGAAGTTTCTAACAAATTTCGTACACCTTATCTCAGTGTTTCTGTCAATGAATGTTGTGTGGGCTTCTGTGATGAGATAATTTCTTGGAGACTTCATAGTACTGCAGTCATACCAAGGTAGTTCAAGTTTGAGTGAACAAGGTACCTCTGTAGTCTAGCTTTGGAGATGACACAATCTTTGCCTCTTTTTAAGTTTTTAACGTTTGCAGTATCTTCTTTCAGATATTTCTTGAAATTTTTACTGAACATCAGTGCCTAATCTGCCCATGGTTCAGCTCCATCAGCTAGAGAATATGCTGCTGAGCAAAACCTTCAGTGGTTTTTATATCTGTGTTTTCACTGTATTGAAGTATTTTGTATTCAGTACCTTGATTGAATGCTTACATTCTGAGAGTAATATATAAATATGACTGATAACAATAAGACTCACTGTTCTTTCAGTTCTGCTGAATGCATACAAGATTCACACTGATTTTTGGAACTGTTACTTGCTTTGCAGTAATGGTGGTTTAGTACTTGAACTCAGCATGCTTAATGAAGTTGTCAACCATCTCACCTTCCTTCCTATTAGCCAGCCTAAATTTCAGCTTATTAGCACAAACTATTTGTGCTTCCATATTCCCAGAGAGAGGTGATAGACTATATGACATATCTTGTCTGGATAAATGTTGTGCTTTTTAAAAGTGATTAGATCTGCAGACATGAGGCATGCTTATTTGCAGTAGAGGGACAGACACTTCAGAATATGTAACAGCTCTTCTCGTAGTCTTAATAACTGATTAATTTTTAGAGTTGCAGTTGAAATTGTGTGTATAAGGAGTGGGGGCAAAAGGAGATTGCCTAATAAAACTCTCAGCCTGAGAGCAGGAGCTATACAAATTTTTCTCTCTTCTTTCTACATGCCTGAATATTCTTGTGTCCTAACCAAAGTAACAGTTCAAATATGTATGAATAGTTGGTCATCCTTGTGTAGAATAATGCTGGTTTTGTCTTAAGCTTCCTCTTCCTTAAGAAATAGAGGCAAGTTCTTTAAAAAGCCACTTGGTGTTTGGCCTTCAGAGAGATGCAAGTGTTGGCTTGCAGAAATCTTGTCTCTAAATAATGCAGTGGACAGCCCTGGGTGCAGAGACGCAGACAAACTGGTGTTATTGGGGAAAAGTATTTAATTGACATTTGATTTGGGGCATTTAAGAGTTTTAGCCCCCAAATCCTTTAGAACTCCGTTGTCTTTGCTTATTCTTGCTATGAAGATTACGAACACTTCCTGTGGATTGGAGAGAAACAAATTTTTCCAGTGCTGCTTTTGCCAGTTTTCCTCATTCACTGTATGGCTCCATGTTTGTTTTTGAGGTTTTTAACCTGTATCTCCGACAGTGTGGAGTTTTATACTGTCTTATGCTCTTCTGTATCAGTTCCTTGAGGAGTCTCTTCTCCATATCCACTTAAAGTAAGAGTGAATCCCTGCAAAGTTGCAGGAGGCACAGTTTTGAATACAAAATTTTAATTAATATTTATTTACTAAGTTATTCTAAGCAGCAGAGGATACAGAGAGAATCTGTAATTTAGCAAGTAAAGTGAGATTTTACTGCTGTGAAGTCAGTGAAGTAGGGAGAGAACCACATAATTTAAGAGTTGACTTCAGACTAGTTTCTGATGCCAAAGTCTAAGCTGTAATCTTGCCATATCTTAACATTCCCTCCCATGAAAAAAAAATTCTATGGAGTACCTAAGCCATTTTAGGATGGAAGAAAACCTAAATTCAGCATTATACTCTAGTATGGGGCATGTTCAGTTTTCATAATGAGTCCTATAATTTAGTGCATAACTTGAAAATCAAAGTGGAAATATTTCTATATTATTAGCAGTACTGACCATTTGACAGCCTGTGAAATAAAAGTATTGGGGAACAAAGGAAGTTTTAAATTACACACTTTTGGGACCTTTTTTATTTAAGATGGTTTATCTGAAATACAATAAGTATTGATAAAACATGGAATAAGCTTGCAGTCAGGCCTCTTAGGGTATAATGAGGTGTGGTTGAAGGGCTACTGGGCTTGTATTTAATCTGGCAGATACTAGTTAAAAAATGTTTTCAGTTGTCTTTCTGTAAAACAAACACTAATGCTTTTGAAGGATGCATATTTTTCAGTTTGCTTGTGTATCCTTTATTCTTTCATTTCTCCTCTTCTGTAATTGCAATGACCAAGATGTTTTCTTTTTGCTATGAAAAGCAGGAGAATCAACCAATTTTAAGCAAGATTTGTTTTGTTTATAGGCTGGCCAGTTAAGTGGAGCAACTACATTGATGCAAATTATCTTGTGATCTTCCATAGAAGTAGAAATTTTGTTCATCTCAATTCTACTTTATTTACACTGTAGTTGAAATTATGGCTCCACCTACCAAGAAAGGCAATGGCACACAATGTGGAAGAAATGGGATGAGGGTGGGGAGTGATCATACCTTTTGGAAGCATGGTGTTTGTCAAGCACAGTTAAGTATGCTGAGGCTGAAGCCATTCAAGTGAGAGCATGCACTGAAATTCTTCTGTGCATGGCCCCAAACTATGAAATGTCTCAAGTCCTCTGGTGTTGCTTTATGTTCAAAGGAGTGTGGTTTTGCACTTTGCTAAGCCAGTTCAGTAATAGGATGTATTTGCTAGCCAAATTTCCTTCCATTAGGGGCTCCTGCTTTTCTACAATGGTGTTCACCTAATCCTGTGGTGAGCTGATTCAGAAAGTGCAACTAGTAAGAAGGGGATTCCTGTTTCTGTGGTTCACCTCTGTGAATTAGCACATAAAAATGTCAGACACTAATGCAGGTGTAATGGAGAAGGCTGGAGTGGGAAAAGAGGCAGAAGGAGTAAGACTGGCAGCAGTCATTTGTAAAATCTCTGTAATAGTAAGTAAGGAGAGGAATACTTGAAAATGTACAGTGTAAAGTGTTAATTATAAACAACAATTTTCAGTTCTTTTCTTTCAGAGATGGAACAGAGTTTTTACTGAAATGGTCATTGTTCTCTCACAGCTTCCAGCTCCTGAATGTTGTGGGAAAGAGGAAAAAAAAATGTTTAATTAGTGGAAGAAATTTTGAGGATGGAAACAATAAGGATTTTTTTGCCAAGACTTTTGTAGTTCATTCTTGGGGAGCGGGGTGAAAACCCAAATCCATTGCATTATTAGGAAACTTGGATTCATTAAGTTTTTATTTCTGAATACTGACTTTAGGATAGTTAGACTCCTTTAATGTTGAGCCAAACTTAAACGCACTGGGGTCGTGAATTAGTTGTAGGTGACTTCAGCTCTTAACAAAGCATATTGTCTTGGAAATGGAAACCTCTGAAATGGTAACTGTTGTTAACTGAGAAGTTACCAGGTGTCTTAAGCCTTGAGTTGTTAATGGAATTGAAATAAGCTTTTGTGGCCAGACCTAGTTAGTAATGAGGTTTTGGCAAGTAAATGTTCTCTTGGTGATGGAGTCCAGGGTATTTTATAATGGGAGATGCATTTTGCAGAAGAGTAAATGTTTTTACTTTGTTCTCATCCTATGTCAGGAAGAGAAGTCTGGATTTCAGTTCCTCATCTTTCAGATGTCTGCAGTGTTTCACTGTTTCTGTTTAAGCAGAAGTTCATCAGTAACACTTGAGTTTCTAGGTATCTTCCATACTTTTTTTCCAGCATTAAAGTAACCTAGAGTCCTCAGTAATCAGGGCTATGAGTAGTAGAAATCTTCCTTCCTTATACTAAGTTCTTAATCAGGAAGTTGGAACTGGTTAAAGAGTGTGTTTTAGAATGGAAATGTCCCAGGAGGATAAACCTGCATCTGTTAGTCTTTCTTGGTTTCCAGAAGCAATATCTTTAGAAGATACTTTCCTTGCAGGATGAGGTACTGCTACAAGGTCTTGTAGCTTTATCCCTACATTATCTGCTCAAATCAGTTGAGGGATCTTACCCCTTTAGTGAATATTTATCTTGTACAATGTGACCTCTGTGGCCCTCACCCTACTAGAGGTCAGAGCTTTTGTTGTCTTCCAGATGTGTACCTAATGTGTCAAAAGTATTGTCCAGGTATTTACTTGTAGGTCATCTGACTTCTGTAGTGCTTCAAGTTTGCATGTTATACTTGAGAATCTTGTCCAGAAGACCAAGAAAGATTTAATCCTTCAGTGTCGGCCATGCTTAAGGAAAACTTGTTCACATTGGGCTCAGTTTTCTGATCAGAGTTTAATCTTTAAGAAGGGTAATGTTGTTCTTTACAGAAGGATTTTGATGCTCATGAGAAGTCACAATATCAACTCCATACAGTAATGCCATTGGCAATCCAGGATTGCCTTAAAGATACAGTCTGCCTGTATGAGATGTGTTTCAGTAAATAATACTCGAGGAAGACGAACATACCTAATAAAAAAATTAAAATAAAGCAACACAAACTTTGTTTGTAGTGAAATCTAATCTCAGTTAAATTATGTGGTGCTCTTTTCCATCTCCTTCTCTTTTTTCTTTCAAGCAACTTTTTGTTGCTTGAAAACCCCTTAGAAATCTGATTCATGAGAAGTGTCCCATCTGGGTTAGGTATGTGAACCTTCAGGGATCTAATTGTATCTAAGCAGAAGAGAATGGGGAGGTCCTTTGAATAGAGACACTAGAATTGTTCTTTGGTCAGGTTTGTGAAGGCTGCATTGCAGTATATTTGCACATTTGTTTGGCTATACAAAATGATCGCTTTTTCCATCACATCTGCTAGCTCATGGGTACTTGTGAGAATGCTTAGAACTTGTCTGTTCATTTCCCCCTCTTCTCATTAGCTTTTGAATAATTCCATGAGCAAAAGTGTCCAAGGAAACTCATCTTTGTGGAGACCTTAGCCTGTTCCCATGGTGTTGATACTGTAGGATTGGGCAAAGGAGAAAAATGCCGTCCAGGCATCAACTAAGCTTAATTTTTGGTCAGTGCTGCAGCATGTAGCTGCCCTCTGTGATGAACATATTTATTTATTAAAGAATAAATTGTTAGTAAGAACTTTCTGCACAGATTCTTTTTACAAGTATGATGTGTCTCTAGTGAATTCATGATACAGTTATCTGCTTCACAGAGGCATAATGTAACTTTTATCACTAGTGGAACTAATAGGAGAGGAGCTTCTTTTTTTTCTAGATCTTATGGTAAGCACAACTTTATACAGACCAATAAAAGACTGGTTGTTCTAACAAATTGGTTTTATTGAGGACTCTTTCTACTGTGAGTATTCAATTCAGCTGGGCTGCAAGTTTTGCTTTGTAGTACCTCATTGCTTATGCTGCTCAGTATTCACAGTTGTCAGTCTCACTTTATATAATGTTTTTCCCCAAGAAAAGCTTTTAAACATTTTCTTGTTTCTGTTCTTGAGCAGCCTATTCTCTAACTGAAGAATCTAGTTTAGAAAACAAGGCCATTTGAGGGCAAGTAGTAGTGCTGGAGATCTATTTAAAGTTTACGTGATTTAAGTGAAGAGTCTTTGCTTCCAGGCAATTAATCTTTAGAGACAGAGCAATAGAATACTTCAGTAATTACTTCAACAGTAAGAATCTGTGATGACCTGAGCCAATAATGCCTTTTAATGTGGTGACTTCTAAACTACTAATTGGCCAACCCCCATCTCTTGCTATATTTTGAACCTAATAGCTGACAGTGACCAAAACACTAGTGGCTAGGGATAAAGAATAGGTTTTCCATTGTTTTTAAGTTCAGAATGCCTTGGAGTTAAGAACGGGATAAAAAACAGCAGTGAAACATAGGGGAAGCTACTTCTGCCATTAAGTTATGGCTGAAAATAAGTTTACAAGAGTTTTTCTCTTCAAAGTTGTTTTAAAAGGTTGTGGCTTGCTTTTCACCTTTCTCAACTTAGAAAATAATTGATCATTTAAGAACTGAAGTAGTCAGGTGTTTTCAAACTTCAGTAATTCCTGTAAACCCCTGGATCTGGGCTTGCCTCATTGCTGTTAGGTGTTCCAAACACACAGTACTTCAGCATCATCAGTGTGTCTGCTTAGGATGCATCTGAGATTGCAGGTCATCAGTCTGGAAGGAGTAAGAGTAGTAATCAGTGATAGCAGTTCCATTGCAGTATGTTTTCTGTTATCCTGCATCCATCTTGCTTTCCCTGAAGAACTACCACTCAGATTTCCAAAGGAAAGTGAGGGGAGCAGAACTCCCTGAGAGCTGTGGTGTGTGACTGTTGTGTATATACTGGTCCTGACTGGCAGAGCATCAACTTGTTTCTTGGTAGGTGGAGCCCTAGCTTTGCTGTTGCTGGGTAGAGTGGGAGAAGATTGTAACAATTACAGCGAGTAACTTTGCTGTATAAATCAGTAACTCAGAACACTGTTCTGAGGACTGAATACGTCACGACAACTAAAGTTCTTGCCCTTCTGTCACCCAGAGTGTTGCTGTTCTTGTTCCGTTTTTTCCCAGCTTTAGTTCTCATCTTCTAGTTTGAATTTGCTAGAGACGTAGCTTTGGCTTTAGATTTGTGCCGACTGGGACTGACCTGTGATTGCCTTAGACATGTTGACATTGTCTTCTCAGTGGAAGTTCAGTTAAACTTTTGCTAGATGTATAAAATAAACATAGTGCTGGCTTTTATTTATTATTATTTTACTATTAAAAAAAAATCATTGTTTTACAGTATTCATTGGAGTTGATGTTTGGGTGCATTTTCACATGCATAGTCTGTATATACTGTACTTTCTGTAAAGTTGCTTTTCTTTTCCCCTTTTTCTCTGCCAAAAGGAATCAGATACACCACCTTGCACAGCTCCTAATGTTTACCAGTTCAGTCTTCAAGCACCGACTCAGCTTATGGCCAGTTTAGCACCCGCATTGCCCCTGCCAAGTGGTAAACCCCAATCTGCGCCTCCGAGAGCCCTGATAATGGCCGCCAGTAATCAGGTATGAGCCAGCAACTCTGCGATCACATCGCAAGTGTAGGTCATTTGCACTGTGCTGTCAGTCTGAAAGCCTCTGAGGAGAACCTTCATAGAGCATGTGCTGAGCTACATGTGGTCGTAAAAGTACTTACCTGTGTCAGGTGTGGGGAGAACCAAGGGTGGGAAGGGGTTTAGACTACAAGAGCCCCTCCACAACACAGACATCTAAATTAAAGAAGGAATGTCAGGTGTCTGAGTCCTTAAGTTGTGTTTGAGTCCTGGTGCCCAACCGGTGGGATATTTCTAGATCTTTAGGCTATTTAATGTCCACCACAATATAGGTGGTGGAGCTGTAAGATAGTTTTTGAATTTTAAGGAATAATACTGACCTTTATAGGCTTATTTAGTTGTCTTGATTTTGAATTGTTAGAAGAGATTCGGTTATGCTTGTTATATTCTGTAGTACATTTTAAAGGTAGAGAAGATGAATTATGGACATGTGCACAAGATTTTGTACCAAAAAATTAAATGTGTGCATAAATGTGCTGGGACCTGAATGTATTTTGACTAATGTATTGATAATTAAAGGTATTAGTCAAACATGCCTCACAAGAAGCTTAATGCAAATTGTGGGTTTTAGGTTGCCTATGGTAACAAAACAGTGAGCTGGTTTCTTTGAAATGTAGTTTTGGTCAGGTTCTCTTCTTCTCCAAATCCTTCTATCAGAGTTCTTGGGAATCATGGGTTGAGAGATTTTCAAATTAATTACTTTGCCTTTTTTAAATTTGATTCAACACTTATTTCATGGGTCTTTATTGGACACTCTCCCATTTGTCCTTATCTCTGTTCCTGGAGAGCCCAGACCTGGGCCCAGCACTTCATATGTGACCTCCCCTGTGCTCAGTAGAGAGGAAATGATCACTTCCCTTGACTTGACTTTGGTTTTAAGCTTCTCGCTGATTATGCAGACTCTTCCCCTCCTTTCTTTCCCTATTGCTCAGTCCCACCTAGGCAATGCCACCTTACCTGCACAGAAAATGTAATAGTGAGAAGCTAATAAAATAATATATTTATATTGTAGTGTCTGCAATTCAATATTCACTGCCTTGTGAATACAGTCCAGTCTGAAACTTTAGAAGCTTTCTTAGAATAAAATTGGAGACTTATTTGAAGTTAAACTTAATCTAATATGCAAACTTAGTGTAGATTATTCTTTCTCCTACAGATCTACTTTTCTGAAGAAATGCCTTGGAGCTAGTTAGGAGGCATGCAGTTGTTAGTACAAAACAGATTGGCATTCAAAGTGTTCGCCACAGTTGTGAAGAGGCAATGTGTTGTGTGAATTTTGGATCTCTGCTAGAATTTTGAATTTTGGAAAGCAAGTGCTTTGTAGCACTTTTTGTGGCTTGCTGTTCCTTGACTGTCCTTTCAAGTGATTGTCAACTGTTCTGTTAGTAGTTTTATAGTACTTACATGTTTAAAAGCAGGAATTTTTCTGTGGCTTTGTGTAACAAAGATGTGCCTTTGAGAATTACATAGTCAGTAGAATTTATTGCTGCCTATAGTTTAGAAATGGGATAGGTTATTTGCATTGAATTTACCAAAAGCTTGTATTTGATGAAGTAAAAGTGGGTTTTTTTGATAAGGTTTGTGATTGAGTCAGAAGTGCAAAATGAAATAATTTTACCCAGAATGCTGTAAGTATCTCCTTTCTACTTCCAACTTTCTGGAGCATAATTGTGGTAGATTATAGCTTTTCTTTTGAGTTGATGAGACTCAGCTAGCTTATGATTCTTAGTAGGTGCATTCTACTATCTTAGAGGACTTCTCCCCTGATAGATTTGAACATGTGTAAGGCTTTCTTAAAAGCAAGTCTTCTTTAATATTAAAAATTTTTGAAAGAGACTCATTTGTCTGCATGGTGTCTTCAGCTTTCTCCCTGGTAACTTTTTCCACCTCAGTTCGGCTTGGAAGCTTGTTGAGTACAACTCTCAAAAGCAGAAGGTGCCAAGAGCACTTAACTGTATTTTGAACAAATTACTGCCTTTGAGGCAAGTATGCTGCTGTTAGATCTTCCTGATATTTTCATTTTTGAAACATATTTGGTGTGATTACCAATTCTGTTTATGTACTGCATAATTAATTGGAGAATTTCCAGATAGTTCAGAGACTGATTAGGCTCCTGGCACAGGTCTGTGTGCTTTTCAGGATCATCATCATCCATCATTTTTCCAAGGTAGTAATTCTTTTACTCTGCTGACAGCAGTTTGAAATTTTACTTGGGGGAGCAGAATAGTTTATGAAGCAGTGCTGCCCATTGGAAATAAGCAGAGAAACAGATGTTGACACATGCATGTCCAGGGGAGTAGAGGGGGCAGAAATTGCTTGGTAACTTCCCAAGGAGAGGAGGGAACTGCATTCTCTGTTGCTACTTTGAGATAAGTTTAATTCTGGATTGCTGTTTGCTAGGTTACCAAAATGAAGGCAGAAGACACTTCCTTTTTCTTAGGTCAGAAGAACTCTTTCATTTAAATTATAAGATGCTTTCTTTATTTCTCTCAAAGGGTTATGTTTTGATTGCAAAGTATCTAAAGCACCAGTCCGTCTGCTGCATTGGCTGACTTCTAGTGTGTCTGAGAGTCTCCAGTAAAGATGAGTGGTGTCTGGTTGGGAATATGTTTGTTGCTATGGAGACAACTAGGAAATGAAACCTTGATGTCAGTGCTGAATTACCACAGTCAAAACTTGTAAAAGGACTTGCAGGAGTAAGAATTGCAAGATTCCTTGTTTTTAGATTATTTTGAGTTTGGCCAAATAAGGCAGAATGTTCAAACTTAAAAGTTGCTTTTTGATATTGTGTTGCAGGCACTTCTGTGGCTAGCATAGTTTGTTTCAGAGTTAGCTTTTATCCAGAACAACTTTTGATGGTGTCACCTTGTCTCACTAGTACTGCTAATACTGCTAGTATCTCTGAGATGGTTGCTGAAAGGTTAGCAGTGTTGCAAATATAATTGGTTAAGGACTTAAGACAAAACTCTTTGCACTCCTCAAAGAAGTTAAATATAGCTCCTTGGGGTTAAGGGTAAGTTTGTAAAGACATTTTAATTCATGTCAGTGCAGAAATATACTGAATTCCCTTTGTATATTGAGATACTTCAGTGTTTTCAGTATATCAACTTCAATTTAGAAATGACCTGATTTGTCCAATGGCATTTTTAAACTGTTTAGGTAGTGAAGGCTTCTTCGCTCAACCAAATGACTTTTTTTTTTTTTTTTTTGAGAATGCTCTTACTTAGGGTGGGATAATTTTTCGGTGTCCATGTGTTTTCATAGGAAGTAGGCTATGGTTGTCTACTTTGGAAACAGTTTTGATTCTGTATGTCAGAATCCCATCTTCTACGACACAACATTGTTTGGTTTTTAACACATGCATAACTTAGGAGAAGATGATGTTTCATTTCTTTTCCTAAGTAAAGAAGAGAAGGAAAAACTGGATCTAAGTTTCAGAGGTTGTTCAGCTGAAAACGGTGCTAGAGATTTTTCATCTAGGTTGCTCTATACTTATACAGACAGTCTTTATGTGGTGCTGTCCCTCCATGAATGGAAACTGACTTTGCCTGACCAGACTCTGGACAAAACTAATCTGACTGCTTACAACAGAATGTTTGATTGAGCGACCTCCAGAGCTCTCCATATAAACATCCAGTCTGGATGTTTTACGCTTGTATGAGATCCTCTGGCCACATGGGCAGTTGCTTCCGGAGTGCTTTTTGAGTTGCAGGAAAGAGAAAGTCTAAATAGTAGTTAACATTAACAAACCCACCGTAAATAAAAGACTTAGGGAAATGTAGAAATCATACCTTCCTTTTGTTTGCATAGTAGTCCTTTATCTTCGTTGTAATAAGATTTTTGCTCACAAACTGATGTTGATTTGAATAATCATATTCATTTGCTCTGCAGACTTTTTCAAATGTACTGTACTGGTATCGTCTCCTCATTTGGAAAGGTTTTTCTTACTGTTGTAATAGTTTTTCTATTCCAAACCAAAAGTGAGAATTCTCAGTGAGGTAAGATTTTTCTTTAAGGTCTGAAACTGTCAGCTTTGAGCTAAAAAAAGCTGTTATTTCTTGTTCTGTGTAGTGACAAGTATGCAGATACACTTCATGGCCCATGTCACAACAGCAGCAAAGTTGCATGACGAGTTCTGCCATCTGATAGCATTGTTTTGACTCTTGCCCCTCAGTTTTGAAACTTGGATACTGACAAGATCAAAAAGGGTATTTATTTTGTGTGTCAATCTACTTTCTTTGCCATAATGTAGTTCAGTATTTGCTGCCATGCTGATGGTACTGTCTACTGCCAGTTCCTCATTTTGGGGGCTAGGCACCCTGTTCTCTATTAAAAAAAAATACTGATTTATCTTTTTTATTCTTCCAAGTTCTCTTGTGCTGGAAGGCAAGAAACATCTAAAGTTCTTCTTGCTTTTGAGCTGTCTTTAGTCCCCATGTTGGTTTTTCTTTTCTTTGCTGTTCTTGTGGTGGGCTCCATAAATTTCCCCTTTTAATAACAGCAGAAAAGAGTTGGGGCTCATTTTATAAAATCTATTCAGGACTCAAGATTTTATCAGTTGTAACTGAAAGTGACCTGTAGGTCCCAAAAACCAGAAGTGTCGTTTTTTGTGCTTTGAGCCTTATTTCTCTAGATTGCCAGCACTAAACAACTTCTGGAAGAACTTACTTTGGTTTGTCTCTACTTCAGCTTGGAATTCTAAACCATATAGAAATCTTTCCAGGTTAAGAGTACACCTGGCTAGCACATGCAAATACCTTGCAGAATCCTATTACTAATCTAATGAGGCTAGTATTGGCTTATTGCTTACGTAGTTGTGACTAAATTTTTGGTTAGGTCATTGTCCATTATTTCTCTGCAACACAATGAAGCTATTTCGTAAATAAGTAGTAGTAGTTAATTTTTTTAGTGTATTTTACAGGTGCTGTTATGCTCAGAAAGTCAGAAAGTCAGTGCTAAAAGCCTAAAATAGAGAATTAGGAAATATTGCAAACTTTGTGAAATATTTTGAGAATGCAGGGTAGTTTATTTAAGGGATACAGTAATTTCACAATTACAAGCCGCATGTCCGAGTGTCGGCAACTTTTCGTTCTTTGTCCATATAAGCCGCACCCGATTATAAGCTGCACTTTTGTTTGCAGCGAGGATCCCTGTGCAACTTTCACAAAGTTGCCAATTAGTACCAGAATCGCGTGATTGCGGGGTTTACTGGCTCGGCTCTGGGCCATGCGGGCTCGCATTTCCGGGTTGGCAAATTTCTGAACTTCATACATATATTGGCTGCACCTGATTATAAGCCACACTTCCGGGTTCGGACCACAATTTTAGTCAAAATGGTGTGGCTTCTAATCGTGAAATTACTGTAATTAAAATGTCAATGGTACATTAAGGTAGCACCAAATACTGCTCTGGTATTTCATATGAAATGGTTTTAAGGTGTGTTTGGTTAAGGTGAGTTTGATTACAAGTCTGATCAACTGCAGACTAGATGCAGTCAAAGTCTTTAATCCTGTACTCTTAACAACAAAATGTGATCTTTCAAAACTGCCTTATGCCTTTTCTAAGCTTTACCTCTGTAAGTACTTAGCAATCATTTTGGAGCACAGTATGTATAATCTCTTTAAGTTCAGCACAGATACTTTATTGCCAACATTTTTGTGCCTTTTTTTCTTCTCACTTTAGAAATGCTCTCAGATAAAAAAACCCAAAAAAACTAACAAAAAGCAAAACAATTCAGAAGCCTGTTTATGTTTAGACTTCAGCTCTGTTATTTCAAATTGTAGGGGATTGATTTTTGGCTGTAAATTTGCTTTTTTGAATAATGGCAGTCTTTAAATGTCAGTGGTTTTATACAGTAAATTTGCTAGTATTTAAGAATAGAAATTTGGTTTCCTTAGCAAATAATTACTTGGTATTTCTATTGCAACCAGATATGTTTTCTTGAGTTTTTTTCTGAGACTTTTTATTTTTCTTTTTTCCTCCTGGTGTTTTGTGTGCTCTTTTAAAATGTCACCCCCCCCTCCCCCAATTAAAGTTCTGGGGGGTTGGTTTATTTGTTTGTGTTTCTTTTTCTGCTGTTGCTTTTTTTCCTGGAAACCTTTTTAACCTGGTATGTGATGCAGAATTTCACCCTATCCCCAACTTCAGCCTTGTCTTAAATGTCAATTTTTTAGTTTACCCTCCACATCTAGCAGATTATCCAACACAGCTAAAAATCAAACCAGTTCTATAATTCATTTTTTTTGAGTCAATAACCTTAAGATGTGAGAGATTGTTCTAGCTAGAGAAATAGATCCAAAGATGTTGAAACTTCTAAATCGAAGATTTCGGTCATATTGCAGATGAAGGGCTTTCTTTTTGGATTTCCTGATCTCCCTAGACATCATCTGCTTACAGATGTCATCTCTCAGTGATAGTGTGAGTCCTGAGCATGGGAATGTCCAGAAGTTTGTGCACAGGAGAAAAATGTTTGATACAGCCTCTTGATATTTCCAATAGCATGAAGTAAATTTCATTTATCAAAGGTTCTGAAAGAAGCTAAGTGAATGATATGTGTCCCCTTTTAAACAATTAACTAATTGGAAAATGAGGAACAAAATATTCAGTTTTTGTAAAAGATGGAGTTCACCAGGAAAGCCCTGCAGGAATTTGTGCTGCCTAATGTCTAAAAGGCAATGGATCAAGCCTGGTGAAGTTTCCTGGTGGTGTGAAGCACCTTAAAGACTACCTGAGAAAAGATGCTAGAGGACCTTTCAAGGTGATACACCAGGAAGGAGAGAAATAATTTAAACTTTGTAGAGGCTGGTAGACTGTGAGCAGACAGTTTCTTGTAAAGATGGCATCATGGTGTTATTGCAGAACACCAACAGTGAGTATAATTTTTCCATTTTTTCCCTCATCAGAGGAAAGTCAAACACAAATGGAAGCAGAATAGGGAAAGGTGTTGATAACGATCAAACACATGGAATTGCTTCTTTGTAAAGAATGATTGTTTAACCTTGACAAGATGAGGTACATGATCCAAGTCTGTGTTGCCATCAGCAGTATATGGAATAGTTAGAGAACAGAATGACAAGAATTTATTTACTCCAAAAGCTGATGGATCATCCCATAGTAGCTCAAATTAAATGTGATGCTCGTTTAAGCTGTGAAATGCCATAGTACAGGATGCTAAAAGCTGAAGGTTTCAAAAAAATGAACAAACGAGTGAACAAAGTGTGGTTGAGAGCTGGTAAATATAAAGGTATAATCTCTGACTGAACTGGTCCCTGAGTCAACTTCCTTAAGAACCTCTCTCAGCAGATGAGTCATACAACTGATAGAGTCATTCCTGCTCCAACAGATTGACAGTGTTTATCTTGATGGTCTAAAAACAATGCAGAATGCTTCATCACAAGCTTGAGTTCACATTCTGGCTAGGTTATTAATCATTCTTGGAAAGCTTGTTTACCTTTTGAGCAAACAAAGGGTATGACGTCTTTTAGGATACAGGTAGAGGCACTTGTCATACTTGCTGTGCTGCTTCTCTGATCTTGGTGTCGCCTGCCATCCTGTTCCTAGTAGGTTTTTTTTTGTGAATCCTCATTCATATTGAGGAAGACATTTCCAGATTTTTCACATTTTCAGCTGAAGGGGATGGATTGGCTTCCTGAAAGTTTGTATGTTCCTTGATCAGTTTTGTTCTGGTTGTTCAGTAGCAATACTAAAGTTTTCCTCTGTCTTTCTTTAGCACATAGTTGAGGGTCACTGTGATGACTGGCTACTTTTAGTGTTGTACTATTATAGGGTAATCTTTAGTATTTTGATGTAACTTCAAGCAAATGTTTATACATAATTGAGTCAGAGGTATAGTTACTGAACTAGAAAACTTTGCACGAGAACTTGATGTGGTGTGTTTGCTTGAAGGACCACTTGCCAAAAATATAAAATGTTGTAGTTTGTTTTTTTTTTTTTTTTTTTTTAGTTTCATGTTGTTTACTTGCTAAAGCATCTACTAGAAGCTGTTTATGAAGCATACATCAATAAATTATGTTTGGCAAGTAATGTCTCTTAAGAATGAAAAATTCTCAGCTTGCATTTCCTTTTTCTGTTTGTCCTTGAATTATTTTGCCACTGGTAGTCTGAGAATAACACTTGGTATGTCTGTCTTGAGAGTTCACAAGTTGTATGTTGAAGGTTGATTAGGTTGCTGTAGGACACTGTACAAATGAAAAATCATTTTAAGGCTTTGCCACCCTGCAGTTAACTGTGTTTCCTCAACATTGGTCTTCACCAGTTTGTCTTTCTGGATGCTCAGTGTCTCTTCTAGTTACAGTTTGATAGTAAAATGTTGCTTATGGAATTATGTTTTCAATAACTGTTTGTGTTTTGTGCACACACAACTGTAATGGTGGCTTGGTGTTCTTGTTTCTTTCTACTTCACACGTGTTTGGAAATACAGGATATGAAATACCTGAAGCTTCTTCAGTGTTCTAAGCAACTGTCCCAAATGTTAGCTCTGTGTTCCTGTTCAACCACTTAAGGTTAGAATTAGCCCTTGTTACAGGCAGTCAGTTGTCTGTTGAGTTATTGCTGTCAGACATCATGAAAGGTTGCTTGCACTGATGTTACCAGTATTTAGGAAGTCTTTCAGTTCCATCTTCTGAAACTCTTGTACACATTTAAGTACATACACATTAAGGCAATTTAC
Organism: Turdus rufiventris; assembly: GCA_013186435.1. Taxonomy (NCBI): domain Eukaryota; kingdom Metazoa; phylum Chordata; class Aves; order Passeriformes; family Turdidae; genus Turdus; species Turdus rufiventris. The sequence goes on from PYHW01010717.1 coordinate 9,854,969, forward strand.
TGTATGCCATTAAGCGATAGAGATGCCTGTAGTACCTTATGGTGGGGTGGGTTTACTCGGGCTGCTCCTAACCTCCTGGGCAGTTTTTGTTTCAAGTTATTGCAGATCCCCCAAAGAAGCATTGTGCTATATTGCTGATCACTTAATTGTTTTGCTTTGAACTGCATATGAGGTAAAGTCTGGGAGCTGTGTAACCTGGTGATCAGACCAGTATGATTTACCAGCTTCTCACAAGCCATACTTTGCCTGCCACTGACTTGAGATTATGGGAAAAGCAGACTTGTGCTTCCCATGCATCAGCCCATGTGATCATGCCCTGACATTTCTCCATGATGTTTCTGATAGACTTAAGTGTTTCGCTTGGTCGTGCTCTTGCTGAGATACTCCAAAATAGACACATGTGTTACAATTAGTATTTAATGTGAAGTTCTCTGGTTTTATAAGGGAGTTATACAGTTTCATACTGAGATCCAAGGGTTTTAAGGGTGCCTTGAAATCTACGCCATTTCGTTTGCAGGACATTTTCTTCAGAAAACACTTAGTAAGCTCTTCGTGCCTTGGGACTTGCACAGCTACAAATAAAAAAGCATAAAATGACCAGTTGCTTCAAGCAGTATTTTGTGCAAGTGACTTATATGTTGAGTAAATACAACTGTTGATACATGTTTTGTTTGCTGTTTGTATGCCTAAATGAATGCTTATCTTACTTTTTTTTTTTTTTTTTAGCAGCACAGTGGAATGAAGTTTTCCATGAAAGGAACTCATAACCAAGGCAACAGCTACAGCCCTGTCGGCAGTGGAGGCATGAGGCAACCAGTTGGTAACCGGGGACACCACCAGTACAATCGTAATATATGGAGAAGAAAAAAACACAGAGACAGCTTGCCTATTAGTCTGAGCAGATAATGGCAAATGCCAAAATGACCTTCCCTGTTCAGACAAACTGAGTGAGTGCCACTCGACTTGAGGGATGGAGACCAGCGTCCAGAACATCGTTTTATTGGTGTTGCCAAATATCTGCAGCTGACTTCTTTGCATGTTTCTTTGTGTGGTGGTTCAGTCCATCTTCAAGAAGTAGTTGTGCTTATCTGTGAAGCCTTATTAAATGTGGAAGTTTGTTTTCTGCCTTCCCACAATGGTTCATTCAGTGCCGAAGCAGCTCTGACAATAGAACTGCAAGGACATTTACAAATGCTGTAGCTTTTTTGCTGTGGCTATATCTGTTCCTTTTCTTTCATTTTAGAAGTGAAGGAAACTTCAGCCCCTTGGAATTACTTTTTTTTTTTTTTTTTTTCCAAAGCTCAGTTTTTTTTCTCTGTAAATATTGGAAGTATGATTTGTGCAATAACTTGGAATTTTTAATTTAATTTCATATTATCACATAAGTTATATTTAAGGGGAAGAGGTTTTTTAATTTACAGATCCTTTCCCAGGTTGCATTATCTAAGTTGGGGTCATAGTTTTGGCAGGTTGTCTGAGCAGTGTTATAAACATGACATTTGGTAATATTTGAGGCTTCTTGATTCACAATGAAAGTGCGATTTGGCTTACAGTTTTAAGAATTTACTAAGCTCCAAAGCATTTTGACCCTGTGTTTTTTAGCTCATTGTCTGGCCTCTATCAGTCGTCTTGCTCTGACCAATGAGTTTTAATTTTCGTTAACTAGACAACAAATCAAACATTTGTAGTACCAGAAGTAAAACTTTTGAGAGGAATGGGGAAAAGGTGGCTTCAAGTCCTGATACAAAATTAAAAAGCTGTGAACTACATGCTTTGATGCATTTTAGTAATGTAACCTGTTAATGTTTGGGTTGAAACAACACTATTAAACAGAGGTACCCGGCTTAAGGAATGTGGAGAAAGGAAATATGTTGATTCCATTAAGGAATCTGTATAGTAGTATGCATTAGTTCTGTTAAGAGCAAATATATAAAAAGTACTTCAGCTGCTCTAAGCATTACAAGAAGTATCTTTTAATGTGTTGCAGGAGAGCACAGCCCAGTGTTGTACACAGTATGAGTGGCTGGCACTTAATTTACAGATGCATACAGGTATACTATGCAAGTGTGTATTGCCATGACAAACACTGTCTTTAACTTTTTGAAAAATGTACATCCTGCCTAACCCTGAGTTTTTAAAGCACCACAGTTGTCCTGGGAGTAGGTCACATCTCATGCCCTCTGACTTCCCTTTTTTTTAAGTGAGAGTTCTTAAGCTATATGGAAAACTACAGGTGAGTTACGTAAGTCCACTAGCAGAGAAAGTTGAAGAATTCTGTTAACAGGACATCTATACTGTGTACAGATATAGAAGATTTTAAAACTGGTATCTGAATATTGAAATGAGGTATCGAGCATGAAGCTTTTTAATATGCTGTATGCCTTTGAAGCAGAAGTAGTTCATGTTATTACTGAATCTGTCAAACACGAACAGGTCTGTGAGGGGAGAGAGGGCAACATTCCAAACTAGAGTAGTTCATATGTTTGCAGAAAGTTTGTCTTATTGCTCCAGACTCATCACAATAAAAAAGTTCTAAAAATTGTGAGCTGATTCATAAATAATATCTAAGGGCTGTTACATGAGCCTGTACTGCTTAGTCTTCACACACTAGCAATATTGAGCATAACTACATTAAAGAGCCTTCAGAGGCTTTAATTGGTGTCTTATACTAGCGTCCATTTTAAAGCAAAACTCATTTGAAAAGTGGTATCATGTAACACTTGAGTCATGGTGAACCAAATTAATTGGCCTGGCTATCACTGTGGTTATGTGCTACAGGTTTAAAAAAATGTTTAAATTTTTTGTGTGGACAACTATGTGGAAGCTAAAATTGACATATTTTTATGTAAAGTTTTCTATTCTTTGATTTTTAATAAACTTTGGAGACCAGTCACTCTTCTGTACTTTTTTATGGGAAACTTAATGGATGAAGTGACACTTAACCTTGTCCCATTCTTTGATGTACACTTTGAACGTCTGCTTTAAGTTGTTCATGCTGAGTACCTTCAGAATGAGTTTGGAAGGTGGATGGATGCTCTCAAATTATGGTGATGTTTTTCTAAAGGGAGTATTGAGCATGGATGTTGCTTTTGTAGTTGTGGATTTGATCTCTCAATACCAAGAAGGAGCTGGAGGTAGTGTCCACAGTATTCTCAAGAGGAAATCAAGTGCTGATTCCTTGGGATGCCTTAACTTTTAATTACAGTAATTTCACAATAAGCTGCACCATTTTGACTAAAATTTTGCTCCCAAACCGGCAATGCGGCTTACATTCAGGAGCGGCTTATATATGACCAAATTTTGGAAATTTCCCAAGCCAGAAGTCCGAGCCAGCAGCAGCCCCAGTGGGACAGTGGCGACGCAGCGGCTGCCCAGGCCCAGGGGGTGCAGCAGCGCTCTGTGGCCCCGGGGGGTGCGGCAGCAGCCAGGCATGCCCCTCTTCCTGGTGGCACCGGCCAGGCACGCTGCTCCCCTGCCTCCCAACGGCAGTGGCAAGCAGGGCCGGGGCCGCTCCCTGGCAGCCAGCCTGAGCAGGGCCGAGCCAGTAAACCTCACAATTCTGTTACTAATTGGCAACTTTGTGAAAGTTGCACGCGGATCCTCGCTGCAAACGAAAGTGCAGCTAATAATCCGGTACGGCTTATTTATGGACAAAGACCTAAATGTTGCTGACACCCGCACCTGCGGCTTATAATCAGGTGTGGCTTGTAATTGTGAAATTACTGTAACTTTTTTCTAGTCTCTCCCTGTAGTTTTTTAATTCCTTTCAAAATCTTCGTCTAGGTTTCAGCCTCCTCAGAGATGGGGATGTATCTTGTCTTTTTCTGTTGAGTTCTGTTGACCCTCTGAAAGGACTCTGAAGTTCTCAGCAAATGACTGTAATTAAAAATTTTTAAGAATTAGTATTAGTCTTTGGAAGGAACTAATGTGTGTATATATATATATCTGTAAATGCCAAGAAAGGGAACTGAAGTGTTTTTGATAGACAGCAGTGCAGGGCTAGGGATTGACAATCAGAGTGGTCTGAGATACTTGGTCAATCTTAATGAGTATCTGTTGGAGAAAAGCAGAGAATTAGTGGGAAGAGAAAATAATAACCACTCAGTAGTAGCTGGGATAGTAACAATTATTTTTTCTGTCAAGTCAGCCATTGGGACATGGCTGACAGTAGGATTTATAATCTCTGCAGGCACAAAGATTAAGTGCAGCATCATTGGTTTTGTAACTTGTGTTGTCCCAGGCTCTACCTTTTCCCTCTTTTTGTCCTTGATGATGATTTTACTTTATTCTTCCCACAGAGTCTGCTCAACTATCTATGCTTGTTAGTAGTCTGCATTTAATGCATTAGGATTCTCCCATGAACCCTTGTTCTCTGAAAAAAGTCTGAGGTATCCCCTTGATCCCAGCCCTAATGACTGTTTTGTACACTGTTCATAGGCAAAACTAGTCAAGGAGTGGAAGGAAGAGGCTGCAAATTGAATGGAGGGATGGGACCCAGAGAGTCCATCACAGAAAGAGCTCAGTTGTGATCTGTTTACGAGGGATGTCAATGCTGGTGTTGCACTGGACTTTCCCTGTAACTTCATCCCTGTGCACTGAGGCAGGGTAAGAAGAGAGAAATGTGACTGCTGGTACTGTGCTCCTGGTTCAGCACTGTTTCTTTCCATGGGATTAGCCTCTTGAGAATGGGCAGAGCAATGGAGTAGGATTGGAATACAGCACACCTTCAAGCAATGTGAGCTGTTCATCATTTGTGGGTAAAAATAAAAGCCTAAATTGTGAGCTAACAGTCAACTGATCACTCGGTGTATACATGTTGGGAAGTGAATGTGTCAACTTCTGTGCTCTCGTAAGGACAAGAAGCTGCCTGCTTGCTGACTACTGCCAGTATAGTCTGGTTATAAATTTGATAATATCTGAACTAAACCAAAGTTATAACTTGAATTTTTCAATTGAAACACGTGACAGAGCCATGGATTAGGTGGCTGCTCTTGTGCACTTACACTGTTTCAACTGGGGCTTGAAGCATTGTGGAAAGCAGATGTGCCAAAAAAAGGATTTTGGAAGTAGGCTTAGAAGAGAAGCCTGAAAAGAAGCATCTTGGATATCGGGAAAATGTGTGAAGAAAAATACCAAAGGATGCCTCAGAATCTTAACTGATAGTGCCTGTCTAAAGCTCTGCTCACGGTTCTCAGTGTTGTGTTACTGCAAAAGTTTTGTCTTAGAGCTGTCTGTAGCACAGTAGCTTTTTGGTTTCAAATTAATTAAGGATTCTCCAAGCACTTGCCTTTTTCATAATCTTTTTCTATTGACAGATTGTTGCCTGAGTATAAAAAGAAATGGAGTGGCCCATGTGCAGCATACTGATGTCCATGCCTGTGTGAGATCGGCAAAGGGTGTCTCATCTTACACCAGCTATTTTACCCCTTATCCACCAAAATGTGAGATGTTCTGATGTGAATTCTTAGGAAGCAGTAAGCTTCAGTAACTTAGAGTTGAACAGTAGGTAGATTTATGGATTTGCTGAAACATGGCTTACAGATAAATGTTTCACTGACTCATATTTGGACCTAAACCAAACAGGATTTAGGAGCTCCTATTACAGGATTTTCTGTGTGAGAGAATGAAAGCAATGTTTAAACTGGAAGTCCATAACCTCTGTTAAAGTGTTAAAGTTGCCACTTTTTATTAGTAAAAACTTTGGCACTGATCCTCGATGAATGTTCTGTTGAGAAAGTATTTGTTAGAAAATTAATTGCTTCGTGCTCCTTTTTTCCAGAGAAGTAAAGCTGAATCTTCATATGGGCTACATCTTTGAGAATTGCCACTGGGCACATCTGGCTAATTTCAGGAGCCCTTGTTAAGGCTAGTAAGAGTCACTTGGGTATCACTTACTGTGTAATTGTGGTTGAGATAAGCAAATTATCTCTGTTCTCTTGGGGAAATTTCTTAGGAGGCTTAGGAACAGAAAATAAGATAATTCTATCAGTTATGCATACATGTGTATGCTATCTTCTGTAGATGAGCAGAGCAGTGTTGAGGTTCCCAGCTGCAAGTGCAGGATTTGTTCTGTCCTCACAAGGGCCCTGGGGTGAGGCAAAGCACCCCAAGCAGATGTGTTTGTCCCTCTGATTAGGGGGTAACAGAGCAGGTCTGTGCAAGAGTTTTCTGACCTGCTCTCGATACAGTGGTTGAACAAAATGATTTGCTGTTTTCCTCCCATTCCTCTGTTAAAAAGGAATCTTCAGGGAAAGGAAGGTGCTGTGTGGGTGTGAGCGTTAGGAGTTATGAGTGGTATCCTTGTATCCACTGGGATACAAGTTCTCTAATCTGGTAGTAAGATTTCCATCCTTTGAAGGTGTAAAAACCATGGCTGGACGAGGTCCCAGGTAACCCATTCTAATTTCAGTCAGTTCTGCTGGACCACTTCACCTCTGTAGGTCTTTTCCTTGTTAAATTTTTCTGTGATACCAGAAATAAAAGCTATTTTTTTTTTTTTTAATCTCTGTTGGGTTTATGAAGTTTCTAATGGGAACATAGGTAGGTATTGGTTGGTTTTTTGCTTTGTCCTTCATTTGAGAAAATATATCAGACCAATAGATTGAAACAGGTAAAAACCTAGTGATTTCTGAAGTTGATAGTCCCTGGAAATGAATCGTCTCCAATCATAAATTACTGATCAAGAAATGCAATTTTTTTTATCTTCTCTGTATGATGATGATTACTATTGGTAACAATTTTTTCTCTTCTGAGTTCAGTCAACTTGCATTTGCAATGGTATTGCAATGAAGGTGTGTGGGAGTAGTGGTTTGTGTAGGACATAAGCAAAATACTCCAAATTGTCAAGTCTTTCACCTTTTTTTCCAGTGAGTTGTATAGATTCATCATGGAAGCTTTTCATAATTAAAATTTTATTGTTTCTTTATTCTGCAGTTCAGGAGTTACTGACACTTAACACTCCCAGAAAAATTGTAAAACAGTACTGATAGAGCTGAAAGCATCATGAAAAGGGTTTTTTAGAGGTAAGATTTGGAAGCTGCTATTTGCCTAAGTTTTACCTAAATAACTAAAGGTTGTCTGTCTAGATCAGAGTGGTTCCTTACAATGCATCATAGAAGTCTGACAGTGAACAGTGTTTATCAAGAGTGGATATGTAGAAAATTTCCACCAAGAAAAAGGAAGCAGAATCCAAGACTTTAATGATCTTGCCTTGAAATATAAAGTAGCCATTCCTGCAGCATGAGAATTGTGACATGCTAAGCTGCAGATCTATTAATAAGGACTTAATCACTCCCTACTACTGTTACTGCTACTACTAGTAGTATGATGTATTGAGCACAGCTTCAGGATGCCTAAGATTCTAAGACATGCCAAAACTCTAGTCTAGAAAACTCATGCAAGTATTCAGTTTTTATTCTGTCACATAACAGAATAGGCTAATTAGAAACAGAGTCAAATTTTAACACTAATTTATCAAATACTTTTAATACCTAACCCAGTATTGCTGCTATTTGTATCTATATATTTAAAATGTTTGGTAAAGCCTGTGGTGTGGGTTCAGTGCTAGGTGGTGGCTGAGCGACGGTGCTCTTAACCCGAATAGCATCAATAGATGGCGCTAAATGCAAGGTTTTGGGCTGAAGTGGTGCAGTTGAAGATTAACTTTGCAAACAGATTGTGTTATCTGTGTTTGCTAATGATTGTGGCACAAGAGCTGCCACACATGGGCTGAGTGTCCTGATGTGACAAATATGGGAAACGTGGCCTGTACACAATGTTGGAGTTGTGTAGTACTGAGCAAATAGATATGGGATGAAATATAAAGCATGGGGCTGGAAAATGAGAATTTATAGCTACTTCCGAACAGTGAAAGCTGATGGGCTAGAAATTACAAAGAGGAGAGACACTTGGGCATATCTGTTAACAGTATGATTAAATTCACCTGCTTGTCTCGCAGAGTTGATAAGTGAACCAAACAGATGAAATGTTTCCATTAGCATTAGTGATTTCCTTTTGTTGCAAGTCCAGAGTTAGTTTTACTGGTTAAATTACGTGTGGCTTTCCTCATTTCACGGAGGAAGAAAATAGACAAAAAAGAAAATAAGCATAATCCTCTTGTTTCTTTATTCAGTCATGGCAGTAGCTACAGACACAGGTTTAAAGAATTTATTGACACCTGAGAATCTACTTCAGCTGGAGACTGATCAAAGCACAAGCTAGCTTTTATGATGCCGTGTCAAAATGCTGTGAAGTACTAGGGATGACAGATACACCACCCAGCTTTTTGCACCCCTTTGCACTGTGCTTGTACTGACAAACTTTTGATCTTTGGCTTTGGTGTATGAGTGACTTACCTCCTGGGGATGCTGAACATGCTAGCTGGCTGTTACTGCAGATCTCTGGGTGGCAAGTAGATCAGACTGGATGTAATCTGTCTAGGGATTGTGGTCATCTTTCCTTTCTCAGTTTTGGTGGAGAAAACCATGTGGTTTTATTCTGGGTTTCACGTTAGATGCTTTTGTGGTATCTGGAATAAAAAGGAATGCTACATTTTAGACCGCTCCAATAACCCTGACCGCTTTAGTGGGTAAAATTGGATGTGAATTTCATTACACAATTTGACTTAGCTTGACATCCTAGCTTAGT